>QLOU01009356.1:0-32289 GCA_003313715.1 Russula abietina
CAGAGAATTGTAGCATCCCTTCTTCGTCGACTATTAATGGAGATGTTTTGGATATCGGGGAGGACTTTGCCTGGACATGCTGACGAAATTTGGTGGTAAGAAGAAAAACTGGGTGGGAGAGGATGGCGGCTGGAATGTCATCGTGCCGTTCACGCTGGTCGCGGATATGGATGAGACGATGGTATATGCGCATCTCGAGCTCGTTGGGCGACTCATAGCGATCGCGCTGGTCGCCATAAAATTCCTTGAGACTTTGTAGGGCTACTTAGAATCAGAAACCTGATGTTCAAAAAGTATCAAGGTCACTCACTGTTCATTAACTGCTGCTCCTCCATCGCAATAGAGAACCCTGTACGATCACGTTCGAAATGTAGCGCAAGTATGTGGAAGCGCGCACAGCGCTCATGGCATTGTATGGCAAGGGGACCTGTTTCGTGTTGCATAGTGAAATCGTTTCTCACGGAGCGCGAACGATCGCGAATGAAATCAAACGTAGGAGAAAAACCTTCCATTGGGAGGAGTTCGTGAAAGAGGTAGTCGAGGGTGCGCTGTCCAGAGCCGATCCTTCAGGTTGGAGAGGCACCGACAGTGTTAAATCCGCGAACGAACCTTGAGAATAGGCGGCGGCCGCAAGTCTGAAGGCAAAGTCTTGTCGCCCGCTGCACGTTCGTACATTTTTACTGCACGCTTGTGGTCAACGCGCTTCGTTCCAGGGATCTTTGTTCAGACATCAACTAAACTGTGAGATTCTCTGCTGCCGAGAAACACGAAATGGATACGCACAACTTCCCAGTTAAACAAGTTGTTTTCCCGTTCCCGACGATATCGTTCGAACCTCGGACACATATCCATGCATGTCCCTACCATGGTAATAGCCTCGTCGAGGCGCTTCGGGACTAGCGGGTCGTCCATCTTGCCCTCAGCGATGGCCCTCTTCCTCTCTGCCTCTCGGGCCCTAACGAGCTACATTCATTGCGCGCAAGTTGCCCTGTTTCTTCGCGGGTCTACGCGGATAACAACGGTCATGGGACTCACCTCTTGATAATATCGTTCACGTTCCTCAAGCGTTTCGAGCACAGGCTCGTCGCTCGGGCTGTGTTCCGTACTGTCTGCCACTGCAGCTACTTCGGCATCATCTTCCACTTCCTGCGAAGACTTAAATTCGGGCCTTGGCGAACGTCGCCCATGACCACGTCCGGCCCCCCGGGTCATCCCACCTCGCTCCCACCTTGGCGCTTCTGCTCCAAGATGCCCAGCATAAAATGGGCTGCTCGAATTGCTCCGTTCTCCGGAGACCCAAGTCTTGTTTTTGAAGGTCCCACGTCGCCCTACAGGAGGATTCCCATCTTGTCCGCGATGCTGGCGCGTGTGCGTAGGAAAAGTTTCCATTCACTACTTTCCCCCGTTGTTTAAAAACAAAATCAGAGGAATACGAGGGAAATAGAGGTGAAAGGCGGTGCAGGAGACCAGAAAGCAGAGAGAGATGATAAAGACGCTGAGTTCAGCGTCAACAAGACCCCGGTAATCCGGGCCGGAAACCAGTTCCGTGCCACATCGCACGTGACCGACTCGTCGTGATGAAATAACCTACCCGGGCCGGATGTTTATCCCTGTTTACCTTGTTACCTTATTCTCCGCCACTCACTCATGGGCATCATGATTATCTCTACTTCAGAAGTTCAGCATTGACCATCGACGACGGCCGGAGCCTGCTTCGACTCACATAATTTATCTCCAATTATTTTATTCATGTGTAGTACCCTTTATACGGTTCTCAGATCAATCCTTTCTAGCGACTTCAATAGTATTTCCGCCTCGTCGGTGTCTCCAAAACGTACACCAAAGCGTCATTGGTAGATACTGCGCAAGCCTCGGCCCGACTCACCATGTCACCACACTCAGAGTCTTGGTCATGTGAGCTCCTCTCTTCTCTAATTCTTTAAAAGACGACGAGCCCATCAATGTCGAACTTGATGTCGAATGATCAACCTCACCATTTTCTTAACTGGTCAGGATACTTTAGGTACGGTTTTATCCTTGCTATTATCGTGGATTGGAGATTCTCTTCGGTGCATGCAGTATTAATTGGGAAGAAGAGGATACCGCGATTTGTACCGCTGCGCGACGATGGGTGGATGCATCTTCGATAGAACTGGTCCTGAAATTGTGCGATTCTGCCTTGTCGGACGGATCACTTTGCGTCTCTGCATTTGACTGGGAGACGGGCGCTTAGTATTCTCAGCCGAACTGACAGGCCCTGTGCAAGAGCCCATTCCTGCCTCCAAATCGGGCTCATTTACTGATCCCACAAAAGCGGCCGAGCGCTCAGCGCTCATCAGTCTTCCCATCGTTTTCGGCATACTACGATTAGCTCATGACCGTTTGTGATTTCGATAAGCAACGTGGTCGTCGTGGTGCACGGACCCTCAATTTTAACCCTCTACCACTGACGGTATCTGATCATCTCCCCACTATTTCCTCCCAGCAAACCAACACCCCCACTTTTGACATGAGTAACCAGTCAAGATCGTCACATTTGCGCGTACTCTTCGAGGCCGCTTTGGAGGACTACAAGCAGCAGACGGGCATAGAATTGGCCGAACATCCTCTTGCTGAGCGCCTCCAGGATTGTAACTCTGTCGAGTCCGTTACTGACATTCTTCGTGAACAAGCACGAGACTTCAAGCATTCCCCGATGCAAGACAAAGTCTTGAAGCTACTCGAAAAGGTCTCAACCGTTTTATGTAGACTTTCCTCCTCTGCCAATTTTCTTAAGGACGTCGGCTTGGTATGTCTGTAGATATTCACAGGGTCTTCCTCGTCTCTGACCCTCATTGTCTAGCAGCTTCTACCCATGAAAGCAATACAGAGTGCCCTCGGTATTCTACTTTCTGTATGTACCTATATTTAGTCTTTGAGCGCGCATCTTTGTAACATTCAATCGTATAAGGCGGGCAAGGGCATCATAGATGACTACAGTGCCCTGGCTGATCTGCTCGAGTCAATCGGACACTTCCTCAATCGCCTCGAGATCTATACCGAGATCCCTCCCACAGAGGCCATGAATGAGATGATTGTAAAGATACTCGTGGAGCTGCTCTCCATACTCGCGTTCACGACGAAAGAGATAAAGCAGGGAAAGCTTAGTGAGTCCATCGTCCGTGAGGGAATTTATTACCTGGCTTATGAATGAAGAAAAACCTGTTCGAAAACTTGTTGGTGAGAAGAAAATGGAGGCGATGGTCCAGAGGCTGGAACGGCTGACGCAGGAGACTCGGCAACTTGGTACGTTTTTCAGCCACAATCAAATGATCGTTTATCAAACTGGGCCTCAATAACCATGCATCAAGTCGCGGGTCATTTGAACAAGGCAAACCGTGAGCCATTTTTGATGTTGTGGTAGCTGACTGGGATCACTGAAACTGTCCAACAGGAGATAGCTTACAGAAAGATATTTTCGGGTGGCTATCACCACCTGATCCCTGGAAGAACCATCATGCTGCCTGCGAATCACACCATCGCGGGACAGCAGAGTGGTTCGTTCAGGGAGACACATTTTCAGAATGGAAATCATCCGAAGTCCCAAGTTCACTTCTATGGATCCATGGGAAACGTCTGTTCATCCCCAGCTTTTGTGGATCATCAGAGACTAATATTCAAATACATTGGTTTCGCAGCGGGCGCTGGAAAAAGCGTCTTGTGGTACGTGAAATTTTTATATTTCCATCTAACGAACTTATCGTCGTCGTCAGCTCCTCGATCATAGAAGACATCCGTGCAATACAGCAAGTTGGACTCGCATCATTAGTATTTTTCTATTGTGATTTTAGAGAAGAACAAAAGAAGGATCTGCGCGGACTGCTCTCGTCCTTCCTAGTCCAACTTTATCACCAATCCGACTCCTACTTCGATATTCTTTCCAAGCTCTACTCGGAACATGACAAGGGTTCACGTACTCCCAGTGACGATGCACTTGCGGGATGTTTAAAGGACCTACTTAACCTCCCTGGACTGGCTCCCGTATATCTTATTGTGGATGGTTTGGATGGGTGTCCAAACCAATCTGCCTTCCCATCTCCCCGTGCCAAAGTCCTGAACCTCATAGAGGAACTTTTGAAAACACAAATTCTGAATCTGCGCATGTGCATCACTAGCCGACCGGAGTTCGATATCAAGAATCTCCTCGATCCTTTAATGTTCCGCTCCGTTTGCCTGCATGACGAGAGTGGACAAAAGAGGGATATCGAGAACTACATCAAATCGGTCATAAACACGCGTACAATAAAAAGATGGAAAGAAGAGCACAGGAAACTGGCCATCGACTTCGTGATAAAAAAATCGAACGGGATGTAAGACGTCTATACTGAATTCTTGATGGCTCTTGCTCATTTCTGTGATATAGGTTTAGCTGGGTGGGTTGTCAGGTAGTCCACATTTGCGAATGCATCCCAGCACGTCTCCCACAAGCATTGGCCGAATTACCACAGACGTTGAACGAGACATATGAACGTGCCTTGCGAGCCATCAATGAGGCAAATTGGGAATTCGCCCACCGCATGTTTCAGTTTGTCTCAGCGGCTTCCCGCCCACTTCACGTCAAGGAATTGGCCGACTTGCTCGCATTCGATTTCTCGATAGGACCAATACCGAAATTCCATGCGGCTTGGCGCCTGGAAGATCCAGCGGATGCCGTACTGTCTACATGTTCTACTCTACTCTCCATTGTCAACGACCGAGGTTCCCCCGTCATACAATTCTCACATCCTTCCGTCAAGGAGTTCTTGACGTCCACCCGCCTTTACGAAGACACAGACATCATTTCCCGCCGTTATCATGTTTCCATGAAACCTGCGCATACCCTTGTAGCACAAGCCTGTTTGGGCATTCTGCTACATCTGGATAAGGATGTCACAAGGGACAGTCCGGAAGATTTCCCTCTCGCCAAATATGCCGCGGAGAACTGGGTTGATCATGCGCAGTTCTTCGACGTGTCGCGAAATGTGGAGGATGGGATAAAACAATTATTTGACCCGAGCAAACCACACCTTACGATCTGCGTCTGGATATATGACCCAGTAGTTCCGACATCGAAACGAACTCAGTCAATGACACGAAACAGAACACCACTGCCACTTCCCCGAACCTCCTTGCATTAGGCTGCTTTTTGGGGCTTACATTCTGTCGTAGAGTTCCTCCTCATCAAGCACTCGCAGGATGTGCGCTGTCGAGACTCAACCGACAATGCGACTCCATTACATTTAGCCTTGCGAAACGGCCATATGAAACCTGCTCGCATGCTTGTTGAGAACGGCGCGGATCTGAACGCTGAGGACGACAGGCGGGAGACCCCACTGCATGTTGCATCGCAGTGGGGTTGCGGTGACACTATCCAGTTATTACTCGATCACGGAGCAGAGGCACATCACCTGGACATTGGTGGCTGGACTCCTCTGCACGTTGCATCACACGAGGGTCACGAAGAGATTGTCCGTTTATTATTCGATCACGGTGTAGATGCGAATCGCCCAGATAATGGTGGCTGGACCCCTCTCCATCTCGCGTCGTGGGAAGGTCACGAACACATCGTCCGGCTACTGCTCGATCACGGCATGGATGCGAATCACCCGGACAATGGTGGCTGGACACCGCTACATGTTGCCTTGCAAGAAGGTCACATCCACCTCGTCGAGTTATTACTCGATCACGGCGCAGACCCGAATCGTGAAAACAGTGATGGATCGACATCGTTGCATATTGCTTTGCAAAGAAATCCTCACTACACCGTCGAACTATTGCTTGATCACGGCGCCGACCTAAATTATCCGAACAGTGATGGCTCGACACCACTGCACCTCGCATCGCAGAGGGGCCACGTCGTCACTGTCTCGTTTTTACTCCATCGTGGCGCAGATGCGAATCGCCTGAATGGTGGTGGTTGGGCTTCACTGCACCTTGCCTCGCAGAGAGGCCACTACGACGTTTTCATGTTACTAATCGAATACGGCGCAGACTCAAACCACACGCACAGGAATGGCTTAACTCCTCTACATCTTGCATCGCAGGAGGGTCATGACAACATCGTCCGGTTATTACTCGATCGCGGCGCAGATGTGAATAGTCTGAATAGCGATGGGTGGACCGCTCTGTATCTTGCTTCGCAGAGGGGTCATGACGATGTTGTCCGGTTACTACTCGAACGCGGCGCAGCCGCCCGTCACCCGAACCCAATAAATTCTGCATCGCAAGAGGGTGGCGTCGAACGGAAGATATCCAAATGCTTATCGATTGCCACCAGAAAGCGCCGGCGAGCGTGAAATCGATTTCCTAGGAGGGTGTATGATGTCAAAAGTGAGTCTAATGGCATTTGATTCGATGGATGTGTTACAGGAGTACGGGGTCGTACGTGTCATACCATTTTTGTGCGCTGGACAGGCCTTGGAAGTTGGAACAAACAAGGGCAAACGCTTGTCCGTCGTAGCTAGTTATTTATTGCGTCACTCAAACTATCAATTTTGGAGTTTGGGCTAGTACTGTAGCTAAGATAGAGGCTGCGAGATTGGAGAGTCGTCCAAAGGAAAGGGGGAAAGATAAGATAAAAGGGAAAGGGAACGAGTGAGGGTGGCAGATGTGCCGTGGACAGCAGGTCCACGCGAACGCGAATGCCAGGGAAAGATCGAACGGAACGCACACGAGAAAAGGGAAAGAAAGGATATCTGATTGCTTGTCGGTCCTTGTAGTAGTGGTAGTAGTAGTGGTCTTAAATACACGAGCGCTACCCCTAGTAACGGCGACCTCGGAGGTGCCAGTGATGGTGAATGAATAGCGAGAGTATAAGCAAATAAAGGGAGTACTAAAAAGAGATAAATGAAGGTGCGTACGGCTGCCACGTGGTAGTGTCTTGATGTCGAGCACAAGGCGATAAGAACAACGAGAAAGAAGGAAAAGAAAATCAACAAAGAAGCACGTGGTAATGGGTGCTTTCACGTGTAGCCACGACGCACTCCTTACAGTACGATAGGAAAGTCAATGATATTCGATGTGTGTTTGAAGGAATCAGGACTTCTCCACGATCTTATGAATGTATTGTGCAAGATAGCAACAAGGTGAGCGAACGAGCAAGTAGCAACATGTTCCAGGCAGGCGATCGGCCATCGAAGGAACCAGTGGTACACGTGCCTGACAACTGCAACGTCCTTGCAGAGAAAGGGTCAGCGGGTAGGCACTAGGCGGAAACCCCTTTCATTTATACTTGCTAGATCTGTAGAGCTGCTCTTGCATCCCAGAACACGATCCTCCCATCCTTCTGGATCGAAGTGCAAAACAACTCTGGGTGCACACAATTGAATGTCATCGACTTCATCAATATTCATGCTAGAGAACAACTTGAACGATGCGGATCTCGTACTCATCTAGTTTTTAACCACTGCGGCCAAGAAACGTATGTGATTCCCTGCATTGGCGTGAAACAAATCCCACGAGATCAAAAGCGGAGAAGGTCGGTGTTTGCTACTGTCTACGAGACAGACCCACTGTCCCGGCTATAACTCTCGAAAGCTGGAGGGGATACGAGGCATATGTGAATCTCTGACGGCAGATGTTGTGTGTAGAGGAGCTGGCCGTGGCTGCTGTGGAGAATACCCATGTTCATCAAAACTTGACATGACGGCATAGTAAAAATGCATTCGTAGGACGTACCTGATGCTTAGAATTGCTCGAGGTCGCTCTATCACCGAAAGCTCCTTTTGCCCAATTCGGACATCCCGAAGCCTATTTTACCGTATGGAGGGACCGCGCGTGTCGAGCTTCGCGTCTACTCTTTTTTTTTTTTTTTTTTGAATTCTCGCCTGTTAGATGGTTTTCGCCCGTGAAAACGGAGCAAGGAAAACTTGAAGGCAGCATATAAGGCAAACGCGCAAGAATTCCCGGCAGTTAACACAACAATTCATACTACTATTGGAGGGTAAAGATGACAAGCGGAGACGAGGTGAACGGCCAAGGAGAGGTAGCACCTGGAACAGAAGTCGTTAACTCTAGTAGGCACTCCCCACAATACGCTCTAAAAGATGGTCAGCAAAGAAACTATACAACAGCTTTTGAGCTTGTGCGCGGACAAGCCAGCGACACCTCCCGGGGTCTGTAAGTGATGGGGGAGTATGACCAGCACGCGTACAGGAAGAAGTGAAAGGTTACCATCTTACCTCCGTCTCCAACCAATTAATCTATCTCATCATCGTCTTTCTCCTGTGTCCTTCGTGAGTGTCGCCCACGGCGACGGCTGTTGCGGTGGGAGCAGTGGGAGCAGGTATGAGTAGGTGAATACCATCGACGTCGGATTTGTACAACTCGGAGATTCAAGCGGTTCAAGCAAATCTTCTTCGAATTGATGGGAGGACAGAGGACAGTTGAGCGGACACCGGGATAGAGCGACGTTGACGGAGAAGTGCCGCGCGTCAAACTCAAGGTGGAGACTGGAGAGACACCGCGACAAAAATAAGGTGATGGTTCTTGGCGCTTGTGCTGTTCAAAATTCATCGCCATGTCCTTCGTGGATGGAGATGAGGACGATGTCCGTGCGTAGGGGCGTTGAGGGTCGCCGTGGCTGGAAAGTAAACCGCGATGCAGAGGCAGAGGCGGAGACGGAGGTGGGAGCCTGAGTGCTGGAGGACGCGAATCGGGCAGATTCGAGTGCGGCATCGAGCTCGTTCTAAAACGTTCCAATATCGAAAGTGCGCATGAGCGCGATGAAATGCTACAGCTTACCGCCAGCACCACCCACCACGTTCCCGTCCACGACAGTGGTATTGCCTCCACTGGTCCCATAGATACTATCTCCGGGGAGTTCGTTGGCTTCACCGACGCTGTTGACGCTAAGCCGCCTTCGATACGGGTCTTGTGAATTCTGTTAGAACGATCCTATACAGCTATGAGTTTAAATGTAAGATTGGTGTAAGCGCTGCAAGTGAATACGGAATTAGACTCACGAATCATGCAAATCATCGGGGTGTCGTCATCAGACCATCAGGGTGTGTGTGTGTGATAAGTGATAACTAGATAACTGGCCATGCGATGTTTGGGTGGTCTAGCGTAAGAGTAGTCGAGCGGGAGCGTGGAGCATGTGGCCACTGGCAACCTCATCAGGCTTTTCCTCTTCCCTTTGTCCCCACGGGCCCACGCAACCTCGCTCGTTCGTTCGCTCTTTTCTTTCCCCCACCCCCCGCTCCTACTGAACCCCAACAAACGACACCCAGCCTCAACGAAGGCTCAGATATTCCAGTCGCCATCGCTCACGCGCTGCACATGGGACACTAACTGAAAGGCCGTTTTCCACGTGGAGTTCAGTATTAGAAACCGTTCTTTCCATTTACCTTACAGGCACAGTCTGGTCACACAAGAAGCCCGCAATGCGACGGAGTTCTCCCGCCCACCCGCACAGCAGGCAGGTTCGCTCCCCGTGTCCTGACCGATCGGAGTCGGAAAAACGCTACGTGCTTTGCCCATGTCATATTAATTCCAAAACGATCATAAATATCCTTGCTATCGTCGTGGATTGGAGAGTCTCTTGCCAGGACAGATGCCTACAGATTGGCGATCTACATTGAATTGACGGTGGCGTGTCGCCGTGGTAGTCTTGGGCGGGAAGAGGAGGTGTCACGGTACTGCTGCGCCACAATGGTGGATGGTGAGGCCCTCGTAATTTCCACTCACGCGGAGTCGCGGACGCCCTATTTGTATTGGTGGCGTCTTTGATAGAACTGGTCATGAAATTGTACGATGTGATTGCGATTCTGTGACTTCTGTCTTGTCGAACACCTTGTACAAGATTTATGCCTCCGAGTCCGGCTCGTCTATTGATCCCACAAAGCGACCGAGCGCTCATCGATCTTCCACCAATCACGCCCCATCTTTTTTGGTATACTGCGATTAACTCGTGACCGTTTGTGACTTCGATAATCAACGTGGTTGTCGTGCACGAACCCTCCATTTCAACCCTTTACCACCGTGACGGCATCCCTTTCTCTCCCTAACATTTCCTTCAAGCGAACCAACCCCCTTTTCAGTCCCACATTTCTTCCCCTACATTGACATGAGTCGCCAGTCAGGATCATCACATTTGCGTGTGCTCTTCGAAGCCGCTTCGAAGGACTACAAGCAGCAGACAGGCATAGAATTGGCCGAACACCCTCTCGCTGAGCGACTCCAGGATTGTGACTCCGTCGACTCCGTTATCGCCATTCTTCTTGAACAAGCGCAAGACTTCAAGGAATTCCGGGACAAAGACAAAGTCATAAAGCCATTAAAAAAGGTCTTAACCGTTTTGCATAAACTTTCGTCCGCTACCGATTTTGCTCAAGTCGTCGGTTTGGTATGTCCGTAGACGCTCACAGGGTGTTCCTCATTTCTGACCCTCATCCTCTAGCATCTCCCGCCCGTGAAAGCAATACAGACTGCCCTCGGTATTCTACTTTCTGTATGTACTTATATTTAGTATCTGAGCGCGCATTTTTGTAACATCTAAGCGTATAAGGCGATCAAGGGCGTCAAAGATGACTACAGTGCCCTGGCCGATTTGCTCGGATCGATTGGATGCGTCCTCATTCATCTCGAGATCTATACCGAGATCCCTCCCAACGAAGCCATGAATGAGGTTATCGTCAAGATACTCGTGGAGCTGCTCTCCACACTCGCGTTGATTAAAAAAGAGATACAGCAGGGAAAACTTAGTGAGTCCATCGTCTGTGAGGAAATCTATCACCTGACTTATGAATGAAGAAAAACTTGTTCGGAAGCTTGTTGGCCAGAAAAAAATGGAGGCAATTGTCCAGAAGCTGGATCGATTGACGCAGGACGAGGCTCGACAAACAGTTGCAGAAATCCTCAAGGTTGTCCACAGTCTTGTCAGGAATATTAAGGTAGTAATGGACGGCGAGTAAACCCACCAAGCCTATCTCCCACTGGGTGTTGATGATAATTCCCGGTAGACGGCGAGGTATTGGTTGACCATCTTAAGGACACCGTCGGTATGTTTTTCAGGCAACAATCAAGTGATCGTGTATCTGACTGAGCATCAGAAATTATGCATGAGATCGCGAGTAGTTTGAACAAAGCGAAGCGTAAGCCACTTTTTTTAGCTGTGTAGCTGACTAGATCACCGAGATTGTGGAACAGGCGACAAACTTCAGAGAGATGTTTTTGGGTGGCTATCACCACCCGATCCCTGGGAGAATCATCATGCTGCTCGCGAATCACACCATCCGGGGACTGCAGAGTGGTTCATCCGGAGCAACACCTTTTCAGAGTGGAAATGGTCCGAAACCCCGAGTTCACTTCTATGGGTCCATGGGAAACGTCTGTTTATCCCCAGTTTTTGCTGTTCGACAGAGACTAAAGCTTTTCTCTGGGTTTCCAGCGGGCGCTGGAAAAAGCGTCTTTTGGTACGTGGAATTTTTATGTTTCCATTTTGGGAACTGATCGTTTTTGTCAGCTCCACAATCATCGAAGACATCCATGCGATGCGGGAAGCTGGACTCGCATCATTAATATTTTTCTATTGTGATTTTAGGGAGGACCGAAAGACGGAATTGCGTGGACTGCTCACGTCCTTCCTAGTCCAACTTTATCACCAGTTCGACTCCTACTTCGATATTATTTCTAAATTCTACTCGGAACATGACAAAGGTTCACGTGCTCCCAGCGACGGTGCCCTTGCGGGATGTTTGATGGACCTACTTAAACTCCCCGGACTGGCCCCCATCTATCTCATCATAGATGCTTTGGACGAGTGTCCAAACCCGTCTGTCGTCCGATCCCCCCGTTCCAAAGTCCTAAACCTAATAGAGGAACTTGTCAATACACGAATTCAAAATCTGCGCATATGCGTCACCAGCCGACCGGAAGTTGATATTGATAATGTCCTCGATCCTTTGATTTTCCGCTCTGTTTCCTTGCATGACGAGAGTGGACAAAAGTGGGATATCGAGGACTATATCAAATTGGCCATTTACACGCGCCCCAAAAAAGGAAGGTGGAATTTAAAGCAGATGGATTTTGCCATTGACGTCCTCACGAAAGAATCGAACGGGATGTAGGTCGTCGGTGCTGAACTCTTGATGACTCTTGCTCATTTCTGTGATGTAGATTTAGATGGGTGGATTGTCAGGTGGTCCACATTTGCGACTGCATCCCAGGACGTATCGGGCATGCACTGGCCGAGTTACCAGAGACGCTGGACGAGACATATGAGCGTACCTTGCGAGGGCTTAATGAGGCAAACTGGGAATTCGCCCATCGCATTTTCCAGTTTGTCTCAGTGGCTTCCCGCCCACTTCACGTCGAGGAATTGGCCGACTTGTTTGCATCCGATTTCGAGGCAGGATCAATACCGAAGTTTTATGAAGATTGGCGCCTGGAAAATCCAGTAGATGCTGTACTGTCTACATGTTCCACTCTACTGGCCATTGTCTATGTCCGAGGTTCCTCCGTCATACAGTTCTCACATTTTTCCGTCAAAGAATTCTTGACGTCCACCCGCCTTGCCGAATCAACCAACATTTTTTCCCGCCGTTATCATGTTTCTATGACACATGCGCATACCCTTGTAGCACGAGCCTGTTTGGGCATTCTGCTACATCTGGATAAGGATGTCACCCGCGACAGTCTGGAAGATTATCCTCTCGCCGAATATGCTGCGAAGTACTGGGTTGATCATGCCCAGTTCGAGGACGTATCGCGAAATGTGGAGGGCGGGATGAAACGACTATTTGACCCGAGGAAGCCACATCTTGCGATCTGTGTCTGGATATATGACCCAGCGGTTCCGACATGGAAACGAATGACACGAAACGAAACGCCGCCCCCACTTCCCCAAACCCCCTTGCATTATGCTGCTTCTTGGGGCTTGCATCTTGTTATAGAGTTCCTCGTCATCGAGTACGCACAGGATGTTTGTTCTCGAGACTCCACGAACGATGCGACTCCGTTGCATCTGGCCTCGCAAAACGGTCACGTGAAAACTGCTCTCAGGCTTATTGAGTGCGGCGCGGATCTGACGGCCCGGAACAGGGACGGGTGGACTCCATTACATATCGCGTCGCAAATGGGACAAATTGACACTACTTGCATGCTTCTTAGGCGCAACGCGGATCTGACACCCCAGAAGAGGGACGGGACACCATTACATCTCGCGTTAGAATTGGGAGAAGTAGACGTGGCCCGTATGCTTATTGAACATAGTGCAGATGTTACAGCCCAAAACAGGGATGGTGAGACACCATTACATCTTGCGTCGCAGAAGGGACAACTGGATGTCGCTCGCATGCTTATTGAACACAGTGCAAATGTTGCAGCCCAGAACAGGGATGGGGAGACGCCATTACATCTTGCGTCGCAGAAGGGACAAGTGGACGTCGCTCGCATGCTTATTGACCACAGCGCGGATGTGACAGTTCCGAATAATTACCATGAGACACCATTACACCACGCGTCGCAAATGGGACAGGTAGATGCTGTTTGCATACTTATTATGCACGGCGCGGATCTGATAGCTCAGACCAATTACGGGTGGACTCCTCTACACGCGGCTTTGGATGGGGGCCATCAAAGTGTCGCATTGCTCTTATTGGATCGTGGTGCCGACATAGGCTGTCTGGACTCCCAGAGTCGGTCTCCCTTACACATTGCGTGTCGTGGGTGCACCGATGTCGTCTCAGTGCTAATCAATCGCGGTGTCGATCCGAATGCTGGAGACGACAGCGGGGAGACACCACTACATGTTGCATCTCAGTGGGGTCACGACGACGCCATACGGCTACTACTCGATCACGACGCAGACGCGGATCGCCTTGACGATGGTGGCTGGACTCCTCTGCACGTTTCATCACACGAGGGTCACGATAAGATTGTCAAGTTATTGTTCGATCACGGTGCAGATGCGAATCGCCCAGATAATGGTGGCTGGACTCCTCTGCATCTCGCTTCGAGGGAGGGTCACGAACACATCGTCCGGTTACTGCTCGATCACGCCATAAATGTGAATCACCTGGACAATGGTGGCTGGACTCCACTACATGCTGCTTCGCAAGAAGGTCACGACCACAGCGTCGAGTTATTACTCGATTACGGCGCCGACCAAAATTATCTGAACAGTGATGGCTCGACATCACTGCATCTTGCATCACAGAGGGGCCACATCAACACTGTCCGGTTATTACTCCGTCATGGCGCAGTCGCGAATCGTCCGAACGGTGATGGCTGGGCTTCACTGCACCTTGCCTCGCAGAGAGGCCACTACGACGTGGTTAGGTTACTAATGGAACACCATGCAGACTCGAACCACACACATAGTAATGGCTTGACTCCTTTACATCTTGCATCGCAAGAAGGTCATGACCACATCGTTCGATTATTACTCGATCGCGGCGCATACGCGAATGGTCAGAATCGTGACGGGTGGACTCCACTGCACCTTGCTTCGCAGAGGGGTCATGACCAAATCGTCCAGCTACTAGTCGAACGCGGCGCAGACGCTCATTACCCGAACAAAATGGGATTTCCCTCGCAAGAGCCTGAGGGCGGCGCCGAACGGAAGCCACAAAAAGGTTTCGGGATTTCCACCAGAAAGCGCCGGCGATTCTAAAGTAAACGAAGGTGAGATCGATTACCCAGGAGGGCGGGGGCGGGCGGCGGCGCCCGCCCGTCCGCCGTATGCTGCCAAACTCGAATCTAATGTTACTTTGATTCTAGGAATGTGCTGCAAGAGCACTTTGTTATTGAGGGTCATACGTGTCACATCAGTTTCCCTCTTGTGGCTTCTTTGGGGTACAGTAGTCAGTAGTGATATGGTATTGTGATTTTTTGTGCGCCGGACAGGCTCGAGCAACTTAGCTCTTGTCGTAGCTGTTAGTGGTTTATTTCATCACTTGAACTATCGATTTTACACGATCTTATGAAATGTATTGGGAAAGAACGTAACAAGGCGAGTGAACAAATAAGATATCCTGAGCACTGCTGCCCCAGGCCCAACGACTGTCAGTGGGCCTCCGAACATTCCCGTTGCCACGTGCCGGGTGAAACGCAACCACATCAGCAAAACCCCCAGAATTTTTGAAATCATTTGAGATCATTTGAAATGGCTTGATGAGTCTTGATTCCACTTGAGCGCTATTTGAAGATGCTTTAATGCAGTTGACACAAACTTTTCCTTGACGTGTCTTGAGAGATAATTTTCTCAAGTGAGATCAAATTTCCAAGTAATGCAAAGCAATTCCAAGTGCATGCGATAACCTCAAGCATTACTCAAGCAACAAAAATCATCAAGTATGTAGAAAAGTCCCAATACAAGTGACATAGTTACCGTAGTAGCCACTTGGCCCACTCCATCATACAGAACCCCCATCATTTAATCCACTTTATGTGCACTTGATTCCTCTCTCAATATAGCACTTGGTTATATTTATACTGCTTGATGATACTTGGATAAAAAATGTATTCAAGTACTCTCAAGTACAACTTTTAGGTAAAACTGTCGAAAACTATCAAGTGTGCTTGACATTACTTGAAATTTCACTTGACAGCCTTCAAGTAGTGTCAAGCAAGATCAAGAATTTGGGGGGTTTTGCTGATGCAGCCACTGGCAGATGATAATTTACTCTAGTAAACAGTCAGTCGGACGGCCTATTCAGTTTTAATTCCAACGCCAGTTTTCTTCTGTATTTCCTGTCGGAAGGGAAAGGATGAAAAGAGTGACACAAATAAACGCGGAAACCGTGATGAACAAAATAAATAGAAGTGGTATGTGTATTATCTAGTGGCGTACTGTCAGCGCAATTGGGGAAAATCGGAGTTTAATGTGCCTAGAGAAAGAAAGCAAAAAAAAGAGATTCTAACGAGTGTTTCAATTTATGGACGTACTGTCCGTAGGCGGTTAAGTGACGTAAGGTACTATCACGGTGCGGTGTCCGTTCGACAAGATTGCAATAATAAAGTTAATAAAGCGAGGAAAACCGCGGAGACACCTCGTTTTATGTTTTTTTTTGGTTGTGGGGTCGAGGAAAGGTATCAATATGAGAAGATCATCAACCAAGGATTGAGTACGATCGGGAATAAGATATGGCTCCCAGCGACGACCGCAAGCGGGAAAATAACGGCCCAATCGATGATGGGGATCCGCCACCCTAAGGGCACAAGGTCAGTCGAAAACACAGCGATCATCGCAAGCATGAGAAAGCTGATGACTAGCGCCAGCCAGAAACGGCGTAAGATGCGCGGGACCTCGATGAAGAAGTTCGACCGTTCGACCTCTTTCTTCGTCGCGCCCCACGTGATGTTGTACGAGAAGAGATGCGCGAGAAGCGCCTGGGACAGGTGAATCGATACGCCGCCGAAGAAAAAGAAGCTAATTGTGCGCGGCACGGCGCGGCGGTGGCAAATCATTCATAAGAAATCCAATTGTTTCACTGATGCGATGAGATGGCGGGACTTACAAGAACGGTATCCAGGTTATATTCTCGAGGAATGAGGAGGCGATACTTCGTTGCCCAAGGCGGTACTCGAGAAGAGTATAGCCGATGTTACCGGCTCCAGGAAAGACGACGGTACATGCTAACCATATCTCGAGAGAGTGTATGTAGAAGCCGTCGACATTGAATGATAGACCGATGATCAGATAGTTCAATAATGAAAGGAGAGCAGCGGCAGCGAGACCATAGTACGAGAACATGTCTACGTTCCAATTAGCACCGACCTTCGATCAATTAGTCAGAGTGACTTACAAGACATCATGCTGACTTTGTAGTGTACGGGGGCGGCCGACCAAAGGAAGACACGCAGCTGCTTGTTAATGGGTCCCAAACGCCACCAATTAACGAGTGGGTTGAAAATTAGCTCATTGCATCCTAACAAAATCTCAGCTAACTCGAACGCTGGCTTAGTATGGCTAGAGCTCACCATATGAGTATTTCTGCCATCGGTTCAGTTCGTCGTCGCACGTCAACGAGACACCTTCCTTGAAGCCGCCTTCAGAATAGGTCGCCCACCGAATAATATATCCCTTGAGCTAGATCGAATGTGTTAATCAGATAAATCAATGATTTTCCAAACTGAGACGAAACACCAACCTGCAGACGTAACGCCATGTCGAAATCCTCAGACACGTTCGCCTCCGACCAAATCTTCTTCTTGTCATTATCTCCGGGATCATTAAAAGCGGCGTCCTGGAGTGCAGACCAACGGAGGAAGGCATTGTGTCCAACGAAAGGCGCGACTTCGCCATTTGCGCATGCCATGGAAATAGACTTGTTGATCCGGCGGGTAAAGTGAGCAATACCATTTTCGAAATAGTGATGGGCGACCTGCATGACATCTACGACCAAAAAGGTCAGAAATCAAGGGACGGACCCGAGGCAAGTCACGCTCACCGGAATCATGCTGGATGATTGCAACCTCGGGGCATTCTGCAAGCTCGCGAGCAGCGTCACGGAAACAGTCCTGTGAAACAGAAATAAATAGTAATCAGCACGGAAAGACGATCGCTAGCTCAACCTGATTGTACGATACCTCTGGGACGATCGTATCAGAGTCGACGATAAGGATAACTTCGCCCATGCGTAGCGCCTTGGCATTATGAGCCCAAGGCCTAAAGCGCCCCTCACTTTCTTCATAAATCTCCTCAACAGCCAAGCGCAACGCTTGTTCTTCAATATCCTCATCACCGTCATCATCAGGGGAAGCTGACGAGTCCGCCAAAGACGCCTTTTCGCCACGCTCGATCTCAAGCCGCCGAATGATGATTTCCATTTTGAGGCTGAGCGAGAGACCGTAGTTCATATTGCTCGCCTTCTTGAATCGCCCGCGGCGCTTGAACCCACCCTCGGAATCGTCGTGTTTCGGCCGTGCAACCCAGCCAATACCGTGATCTGCGTAGAACCTTATGCGTTCTTCGCGGTCTGATTCGGAGATGAGTTGTAGCCCGTCGTCGTGAACAAAAATGGACGAGGTGCCACCCTGTCGCGCATAAGTTTGCATGGCTTTCTTAATCGACACAACGGATGGAGCGCTAAAATTGTTATCAGTGATCAACTCGCAGATACGTTTTAGTGGGCAGAAAGGGATGTAACATACATCGTCTGTACAAGACTCTCTTTGTACACGGGAAGCTCGATTGTAATGTGAGGTAGGTGTGCATCGACTTCCTCATCAGCTGCAGGTTTGACTGCCGAGTAGTACTTTGAGTTTTCGTGGTACTGAGCGACGGGACCGAGGCTACGAAGTGTTGTGAGTGACTCTCTACATGTCCAAGAAAGCTCGTCTTACACGTAAGAGATATTCGTGATCACTTGAAGAGAAAAGAACTGTTGACCAACACAGAGATGAGAGACTAATACGTAATAAAAAAATATGGTGCATACGAGTGAAACACAGAAAAAGAGAGGCGCAGTCGCAAGAAGGGCAAATCGCTTATAATCGTTGGTCAACCGCCATTCTTGAAGTAAGATGTCAGCACCACAGCCGATGAAGTCTATTAATATATAATCCCGTCAGAACGAATCCAATGGGAGTGACCCAGCTTTTAAAATGGCTCACAAGTCGACAGCCCCAGGGTCAGGCCACCATACACTGGGGCAAAGTACCGAGTTGGCCGAGCGCTCCGATCACCCCGCTCCAGGTCACGTGGAGCAGGCGCCTGCTTGGCCTTTGAACCAATCCGCCATCCCCAAAGTGAGCCACCCGAGATGGGTTTCGACGCGCTCGACTCTGGCCCAGGCACAGTGGACGGCTCGGTCTCCTGCGGCTTCTCGTTGATACCCACTTCCGAAGAAGCCGTGTAGTTCGTCATCGCGGATGTATAACTGGGACCGCCGGCGATACTGGGTGCAGGGGTAGTGAGACTTGGGAGGGTGTGCCGCCGAGACCAAACCAGTTTGATGAGTTTATCCTCAAAGTCGCGGCATAGTGGTATGATTCCATCCAGGTCATCCGACCAGACAACCAATACCAGCTCGTCACGCTATTGGCTCAAAACATTAGTTTCGAATTCAAGTTTTGGGGTGGTACGTAGTAGCCAGACGATGACTGGGGAATGCAGACTTACAATGAAAGCGCCACACTGTTCCTTATCAGCACGCGATAAATCAGCCATGCTACCAAGAATTTGGATACGTGTGTCATTGTCGACATAAATGGCAGTTGCGTCGTCGTTCCTGGAAGAAAGGTGGCCTCAGTCAGTATGGCAATTCTATCAGAGGGTCAGGTAACCGGAAACTCCTTGGCTTACACGGTGCTCAACGCCACGTGGACAGACGCGCTGCGAACCTTGACAGCGACGACAGGGTTCAGGACACGAACTGCTGCCTCGAACGGCTCCAAGAAGTGGTTCTCGTAAGGGAATACGCGATATTGGCCTGTTTGGACCCGAATACAGACGCCTGCGTGGATGTTCTCGGCGGAGGGCTTGAACCATGCGTCGCCTTGCGTCTGCAAAACACAAAAGCGAGATGATGAGACACAAAAAGAGTCGAAAAGTCAGATATGTTGTGATGTACCTGTCTGAAGATATGGTGTAGCAAAGCGTCGTATGCGTCGTAATCCATAGGCGAAGTACGATGATAAGTCTAGAGTGGGGGAAGCCTAGAAGTCGAAGGGTGCAGTCCACAGTAAGACAGTCATCAGTCATCTAAAAACATCATTTTCTTCCATCTGTAGAATAATGACCTCGCTAAAAAGATCACATCATATAATGAAAGGGGGTGATGAACTCGCGTGATAAGGCTCCCGCGGAGGTGCAGCAGCGCTTGAGCTTGATTGTGCATCAATCGCACCTCCAAGTCCGAGTCTGAGATTAAGACGGGAACTGCCGACGCGCTAGAACTGCTCGGTTGGTATCTTTTACGCGCGGCACATTATTATTTTTGTCATTATCATCTTGGCAGGCGCTACACCCATCGGAAAATCACAAAGTTGTTACTAAACGTATATTACTGTACACAGAGCCTCCAAGGAAGGTCAAGAACATCCAGGTACGATTGATTATTCTACCGAGGTGATAAATATGTAGCTCCAGAAGTGTAAAGGGCATTCGAGGAGCCGAAAGCGTAACCAATGCGGCATCACTCGCGCAATAAAGTAAAGAACTAGTAAATAGTGCAAAGTGAGAAGAATGGCCACATGCAAGGTTCACAAAAGACGACTGGATAGAGATTAGCCCAAGTATGCAAGGGTGTGTTGAGTCCTTCCACTTGGGCAAGTATTTGTAACGAAATCAGCTGCCATATCATCTGTGGGAGTAGATAAGTGTGATAGTTTCATCGGTGACGACTTTCTAGATAAAGTGGTAACATACGTTGATGTCCTTTGTCCAAGTGTGTTAAGTGGTGAATTCGATAGCAGCTTGGTTGTGAAGTAGAGGTAGCTGGGGTGTGGGTTAGTGAAAACAGCTCAAAGGTGTGAGGCAGTATAGCCGAATGGCCACATGCGTTGCCGTGACATATCCGTCCTCGGCCATAGACAGTATGACGAATCCCTGCTTGCATGTGTACCAGGAGATGGTGCCTCCGTAGAAGATAAGAGTATCCGAGTCCAGAGATTGCTTGGCAATTTTCCTCCGAAACCCCATCGGATCGGTGTACCCTGTAGCAACTAGAGCCCACATAAGGCTCTCAATTGCCTCAAAATAAGGCACTTTCTGCATGCATGCAGGCGATATGGAAGAGTGGGATGATTGATTCATTTCCTAATATTACAATAGGAAACTGTCGGAGCGCCCCATAAAGAGAGCGAACGCGACTGGCGAGAAAGACGTGACGAAGCGGAGCTTTCCGAGGTGCCCACAAGAAAGCTTCATGCCGACGATATTGGGGTGTGAGAAAAATGAATGAACCAGAGTATCGGTCCTATATCGGTGACGGTGTAGCGAGCGTTGAACTTGTGTTTGTACTCACCAATGAGTTTTGGAGAGCTGTCGGTGGTGATGCAGTCATCGACGTGAACAGTGAGGATGAGGATGTGCTTGTTGAGTTGACAAGGAAAAGAAAAGTGCTGCGTACCATTTTCTACGTCTAAAACGAGAACCTCCCAGTCGCCGCGCAGGAACATGTCTGGGGCATTCTCGGGGTAAGTATACATACCCGCTGCTAAGCTCCACACGCTGATATACGCGAGCGTACTTGAGTAATCGGATGGGCCATCGTAACTCATATCTGCTCGTCTTCGCTCCTTCTTCAAGTTGGCTGCGGCTATTGGTTTCTTCACCTGTGTGCGAGACTGGGTGGGAAGTCATGATCAGATAAAACCCGAGCTGAAAGAGGAGGACACAGGTATCGAATATTGTGAGTGCAAGTAGTATATTCAAAGGCTGCCGACTTCGGCTCAAATCGGGTCAAAGTCAACCGTCTCTATCAAGGCGGAACCGAAACTGAGATTTCAAATACGGTGGCTCAACTGGACGGTCTCTTCCAAATACAATTCGAGGATTGCAGAGTCGGTTTTCGACTGTACAGTGAAGATCCATCATCGTCGCTTGCTTCCTTTTGGGGGGGGGAGGACTTGCGTGATTCACCTTACGGCCATCGGTCGCTCGGCGCTCGATCATCCGGTCTTTACCCATCGGCATGGCATGATGAAAATCATGAAAGTTGTCTTCATGGGATTCCTGTAGCTCAATAAGTTACATCTAAATCATATGGAATGATGAAAGGCACGAAGGCGCCGAGCCTGAATGTGTTCTCAAGTCTGAATTTGGCCATGTAGACGCCGACATGCATTGGCAGAAAAATCGGTTGACTCAATCGATTTTTCCGCCAATGCATGTGGATATTCCACCTTGCACTGACAATCTTCACCATGCGATCTCTTCTGAAACAGCATTAATTCACAGAGGCCGGTATCAGAGTAGGAGGTCGGGGAGGATATGTAGAGCTGGCAAGGTTGATGACGGAGTCACGAAGGACGGGCTGACTCGATGACAAAGCAATGATGCAATTAGCGACGGTTGCTGAAAGTCGAAAAAACTCTCATCCATCTAATCACCCAATCCCCTCACTACAGCAGAAACCGCGTACGATGTACAAATTCGGCATATTGAGAAGCTCCCTGATGGAGCTGGCTCGAGCTCGTCCGCAAGGGAGGGATGACTTTGCTACATCCTGTCTTTCCGCATTTGTGCCTACCACTCTGAATCATTGCTCTGGTGGTGCCGACTCATCATCGTCCCCGGAATGCTTTTTGGAACGGACAAGTTTGCGGTGGTCGGACCGCCGAACCTGCTGACGTGGCATGCTACCTTCCTCAGATTGTCAATACAGTGTTCTCACCCGAGTCAATTTTCTGCCTCGAATTCCCCCAAACTCTCTGGAACTCTGAGGCACGTACCCTTCACTGACAGAGTGATCGGATGGTCGCACAACCTAGCATGAGCACGCTGGCGATGACACTCGAATGACTGATGCCATCGCACACTTACCTGCTAACTGAAGAAAGAGGTCCGTCACTGGCGTTTGAAAATGAAGTGAGATACATCAAGACAAAGAATGTGAAGACCGGACAAGTGGGTGCAAAACGATTCGCGAGGTCGGCGAACATGCAACGAGCAGGCAAGCTACGTGTGCGAGGTGGTATACGATTGGCGCCTGCCAAGATTAGAATCAAACCGGAATCGCTTCCGCTGTGCGAGCTCAGCTCTAGCGCGTCGGCGGCTCCCCGCAATCTCAGAGGCGTGATTATATCATGCATCAGCGTGCACCTCCGCGGGAGCCCCTATATCACGCGAGCCCATCAATGTTTTTGCGATGATTGTGCGTACCCAAGAAATTTTGTGTTTTCTTTGCGCCGAGCCGAGGATCCTCTTATAGTGGAAATCGTTCTACTCACCATGATCATCAACAGGTTCCTCAAGGACGCTGTACATCAACTGATTCGAATTGGCACAACGGAATTCTTGTGGCACCCTAAAGATCCGCTGTCTCTCATTCTAGGAAGCACCTTCTCCCGCTGTTATCCTACGCCTGTCCACTGGCCATGTCTTCATCATCACCCAGCTCCTCAGCAGAGCGCCCTGCTTCTCCCACGGAGCAGGACCTACCCCATCCCCGTCCCTTCTTTCTCGAATCTCCAGGCTCATCAGACCAGGAGGACATACCCTCTCGGGCCCAACGCCGACCACGCAGTTCGAAATCCGGCCATTTCCGCCCCAAAAGTCGTCAGGGCAGCGCGCACAGTATCATCCCCAGCCGTGTGACGGTCCCTGCTAATACTTTCTCTACGCCGACCGTGGAGGCCACGAATCCCTTCTCGCCTCCCGAAAGCGTCATAAGTTTCAGTCTTGGCGACGCGGTTGCGACCAGCTTTGGCGATTCATACAGTTTTTTGGCAAACAGTGCCATCGACCTCCAGCAGACCCGTTCAGCCACCCCACGCGAGGCGTTTTCGTCGCCCCGTACCCGTCCATTGACCATCGTGTGTCCCTCCGGGAATCAAGGCACACGCTCGCGTCTTCCGAAGCGCAAGCGTCCGGCTTCCACGATGCTGTCTGGCGATATAACCAAGCCATGGATGGGCAAGAAGGACAAGGCTGCGCGAATATCGTACTTCCTCACCTATTCCATGCTCCTACTTGGTATCGCTGCAGCTGGGTTGCGTTGCTACACCGGGTGGCGCAGCGTTCCCTTAGTTGGAAAGCTTTGCCTCGTAATGGAGGATGGATTTGACGGTGACTCTCTTGACACTAGCGTCTGGATGCCTGAGGTCGACCTAGGAGGTTATGGGTGAGTTATTCCCCCTTCTCTTCCCCCTCGCGTTAATGAGAATGGTAGGAATGGAGAATTCGAGATGACGACGGCGTCATCGAACAATACGTTTATCCGCAATGGTGAACTGTACATCCTTCCGACCCTGACCTCTGATGTCATCGGTCGCGAGGGGATATTTGACGGTTACACGTTCAACCTGACGGGCTGCACCAACACGAACCTGACGGCGTGCGGCGCAGTGAGCAATGCCACATCAGGCACTGTCATCAACCCAGTCATGAGCGCACGTATATCCACCAAGGGCAAACGCAGTATCCGTTACGGAAAAGTAGAGGTGCGAGCAAAATTGCCACGAGGGTAAGTCCTGGGTGCCTGAGAACCGCCTTCCCTTCTCGGAAAGTGAAATGAAGCTGACTGCTTTCTTTAGGGACTGGGTTCGTCTCATCCCTTCATCTTGATTTTGTGTTTCAGGCTGGCTTATCGGCGTTCCCTCTGTCGTTCATTTATAGTTATGGCCTGCCATTTGGATGCTCCCGGAAAATAATACATATGGTCCTTGGCCTCTCAGTGGTGAGTCTGAACCCGGGATGAGTTCCTTCATCACGTGCCTTGACGAATATCTCCAATTCTTAGGTGAAATCGATATCATGGAAGCCCGCGGTAACGGCCCGGCATATCCCGCACAGTATGCAGAATTTTTCTCATTACTTCCGTTCCGCGATTTTTGACAGAGACTGTCTCTTTCCAGGGGTATCGACTACGTTAGAGGATCATTAAACTGGGGTCCATTGACGTGGCTGAACGCCGTGTGGAAGACCTACGGATGGTGGACAGTTCGGCGATCATCGTACGCCGACAAGTTCCACACATATTCCCTCGAGTGGACCGAGGATTTCCTGTAAGATTCAACATCGTTTTCTCTCCCCTGTCACTAATCCTCTAAACACAACATAAAATACAGTCGGATTTACGTAGACAACCGTCTTCAGCATATGCTCAGCCTACGTTTCGACGTTCCGTTCTTCCGACGTGGTAAATTCCCAACTTCCGTCTCGAACGCCTCGCAAGAAATTATTGTTCCTAACCCTTGGGCGGGCCGTGGAAATTCGGCTCCTTTCGATCAGCGTATGTAGTCCCGAGTCTGAAATAGAAAATATAAATTGAATAACGACTCTTCGTTATTTATCATTATAGCGTTCTACCTCATTCTCAATGTTGCCGTCGGCGGTACTAATGGGTGGTTCCCGGATGGCGCTGGAAACAAACCATGGTTGAACGGAGCGATCAGTGCGTTTTACTACTTTTGACTTTGGGGGTCGTCTCACTTGGCTCATCACTGACGACTGCTGTTTATCTATGTATGTATACAGATGCCATGCAATTGTTCGCACAGGCAGAGGACAAGTGGTACAATACGTGGCCGGAGAGCGAAGAAGATCGCGCGATGAGGATGTATGTCGTTTCGACACGTTTTACTGTTGTGAGAATTGTGCTGATGGTTACACGCTGTCAGTGATTACGTGAAAATGTGGGAGCAGTGTTGATATTGTTTGTTGAACATCCTCGAAGGGTCAGGACGGCCTGACCTGATGTGATACCCAGAAGATTTCAGATTTTGACCATTTTTCTTTGATTTTAGTCACTGTCACAAAACCAACACTTTTACTATCTCCCTTTCTCTCTCTCAACATTAAACTTATCACATGAGATACCCTATATGATCTCAGAATAGAAAGTATATGATAATTGCCACCACTGTCGGACGGCCTCAATCCCTGAATAACGTTAGGCCGGCTTCATCTTTTTGTTACCATACTGTACCCATTACAGTACTGTAAAAGAACCAGTAACAGTTCCCACGCCAGTTTTCTTCAATATTTTATTTCCCTTCCCTGACCTAAAGTCGGACAGAAAAGAACGAACAAAAGTCACAACAATAAGGGCAAACTGTCTTCAATGACATAAAATTCCGGCATGACATGCATGGCGTTGTGACAGTACGAGGAACTAAGAACAAATTCAATTCAATAAAACATATAGAAGTGGTATCGATACGATCATCTAGTAGCGCACTGTCCGCGCATATTGGAGGAGAGCAAAGTCTACTGTGCCCTAGAAAAGAAAAGCAAAAAGGATTCTAAATGTGCCTCATTTTCGACTTAGAGTCCGTCACAGTTAAGTGACGTAAGGCTCAGGCATCACATCACGGTATCCATTTGTCAAGATTGCAACACTATACTACTAAAAGAAAGTCAAGAAAGAGCGACAAATCCCGTTGGTGGGAAGGGGGTATGTAAAAAATCGATCAATATGAGAATATCATCAACCAAGGATTAAGTACGATCGGGAATAGGATATGGCTCCCAGCGACGATGGCAAGCGGGAAGATAACGGCCCAATCGACGCCGGGGATCTGCCACCCTGGGGGTACAAGGTTGGTCGAGAGCACGGCGATCAACGCGAACATGAGAAAGCTGATGACGAGCGCCAGCCAGAAACGGCGTAGGATGCGCGGGACCTCGATGAAGAAGTTCGACCGTTCGACCTCTTTCTTCGTCGCTCCCCATGTGATGTTGTACGAGAAGAGGTGCGCGAGAAGCGCCTGTGACAGGTGAATCGATAGGCCGCCGAAGAAAAAGAAGCTATTGTGTGTGGCACGACGCGGTGGCGGCCATTCGTAAGAATTCTATTACTCACAGATGAGATGAGGTAGCGGACTTACAAGAACGGAATCCAAGTTATATTCTCGAGGAATGAGGAGATGATGCTTCGTTGACCAAGGCGGTACTCGAGAAGAGTATAGCCGATGTTACCGGCGCCGGGGAAGACAACGGTACACGCTAACCATATCTCGAAAGAGTGCTCGTAGAAGCCGTCGACATTGAATGAAAAACCAATGATCAGATAGTTCAATAATGAAAGGAGAGCAGCGGCAGCGAGACCATAGTACGAAAACATATCTACGTTCCAATTAGCATCGACCCTCTACCGGTCAACTAGTCAGAGTGGCTTACAAGACATCATGCTGACTTTGTAGTGTACGGGGGCGGCCGACCAAAGGAAGACGCGAATCTGCTTGTTAACGGGTCCCAAACGCCACCAATGAACGAGTGGGTTGAGAATTAGTTCGTTGCATCCTAACAATATCTCATCTTAATCCTAATGCTGCTGGCTCAAGGCAAGTGCTTACCGTATGCGTATTTCTGCCATCGGTTCAGTTCGTCGTCGCATGTTAATGAGACACCTTCCTTGAAGCCGCCTTCAGAATAGGTCGCCCAACGGATAATATATCCCTTGAGCTAGATCGAACGTGTTAATCAGAAAAACCGATGACTTTCCAAACTGAGACGAAACACCAACCTGCAGACGTAATGCCATGTCGAAATCCTCAGACACGTTCGCCTCCGACCAAATCTTCTTCTTGTCATTATCTCCGGGATCATTAAAAGCGGCGTCCTGGAGTGCAGACCAACGGAGGAAGGCATTGTGTCCAACAAAAGGCGCGACTTCGCCATTTGCACATGCCATGGAGATAGACTTGTTGATCCGGCGGGTAAAGTGAGCAATACCATTCTCGAAATAATGATGGGCGACCTGCATGACATCTATGACCAAAGAAAAGGTCGGGTACTTGGGACGGACCCAAGGCAAGTCACACTCACCAGAATCATGCTGAATGATTGCAACCTCGGGGCATTCTGCAAGCTCGCGAGCGGCATCGCGGAAACAGTCCTGTGAAACAAAAAAAGGAATAATGATCAGCACTGAAAGACGGTCGATAGCTCAACCTGACTCTACAATACCTCTGGAACGATGGTGTCAGAGTCGACGATAAGGATAACCTCGCCTATGCGGAGCGCCTTGGCATTATGAGCCCAAGGCTTAAAGCGCCCCCCACTCTCTTCATATATCTCCTCAACAGCCAAGCGCAACGCTTGTTCCTCAATATCTTCAACGCTATCATCATCAGAGGAAGCCGATAAGTCCGCCAGAGACGCCTTTTCGCCACGCTCAATCTCAAGCCGCCGGATGATCTCTTCCATTTTGAGGCTGAGCGCGAGACCGTAGTTCATGTTGCTCGCCTTCTTGAACCGCCCGCGACGCTTGAATCCGCCTTCGGAATCGTCATGCTTCGGCCGTGCAACCCAGCCAATACCGTGGTCTGCGTAGAACCTTATGCGCTCTTCACGGTCCGGTTCCGGGATGAGTTGTAGCCCGTCGTCGTGAACAAAAATGGACGAGGTGCCACCCTGTCGTGCGTAAGTTTGCATGGCCTTCTTAATCGACACAATGGATGGGGCGCTAGGGTTGTTACCATAGTCAGTAATCAACTTGCGGACACATTGCAGTGGGTAGCAAGGAATGCAACGCACATCGTCTGTACAAGACTCTCTTTGTACACGGGAAGTTCGATAGTAATGTGAGGTAGGTGTGCATCGACTTCCTTGTTAGCCGCAGGTTTGACTGCCGAGTAGTACTTTGAGTTTTCATGATATTGAGCGACGGGACCGAGGCTATGAAGTGTTGTAAGTGATGTTTCATGTGTCCAAGACAGCTTGTCTTACACATAAGAGATATTCGTGATCACTTGTAGAGAGAAAAACTGTTGACCAACACTGAGATGACATGCGAAGACGTAATTAAAATATGGTGCATACGAGTGAAATGCAGAAAAAGAACGGCGCAGTGGCTAGGAGGGCAAATCGCTTATAGTCGTTGGTCAACCGCCATTCTTGAAGCAAGATGCTGACACCAGTGCCGACGAAGTCTAGCGATATATGATATTTTGTCAGTACGAATGTAATGCGGGTGACCTCCCAAAAAGGCTTACAGGTCGATAGCGCCAAGCCGAGGCCACCATATACCGGGGCAAAGTAGCGAGTTGGCCGAGCGCTCCGCCCACCCTTCTCCAGGTCACGTGGAGCAGGTGCCTGCTTTGCCTTTGAACCAATCCGCCATCCCCAAAGTGAGCCGCCCGAGACAAGCTTCGACGTGCTTGACTCTAGCCCAGGCATGGTGGACGACTCGGTCTCCTGCGGCTTCTCATTGAGACACACTTCCGAAAAAGCTGTGTAGTTCGTCATCGCGGATGTGTAACTGGGACCGCCGGCGATACTGGGTACAGGGATAGTGAGACTTGGGAGGGTGTGCCGCCGAGACCAAACCAGTTTGATGAGTTTATCCTCAAAGTCACGACATAATGGTATGATTCCATCCAGGTCGTCCGACCAGACAACCAATACCAGTTCGTCACGCTATTGGATCAAATCATGAGTGGGGGGATGGAAGTGTATTGATTATGACTGGGGAATGCAGACTTACAATGAAAGCCCCACACTGTTCCTTATCAGCATGCGATAAATTGGACATGCTGTCAAGAATCTGGATACGTGTGTCATCATCAACATAAATGGCAGTTGCGTCGTCGTTCCTGGGAGAAAGACGGCGTCAGTCAGTATGGCAATCCTATCAGAGTCAGGTAACCGGAAACTCCTTGACTTACACGGTGCTCAACGCCACGTGGACAGACGCGCTGCGAACCTTGACAGCGACGACAGGGTTCAGGATACGAACTGCTGCTTCGAATGGCTCCAAGAAGTGGTTCTCGTAAGGGAACACGCGATACTGGCCTGTTTGGACCCGAATACAGACGCCTGCGTGGATGTTCTCGGTGGACGGCTTGAACCATGCGTCGCCTTGCGTCTGAAAAATACAAAGCGAAATGAGACAAAAGAGTCGGAATAGTCAGACGTGTTGTGATCATGTACCTGTTTGAAGATATGATGCAACAAAGCGTCATACGCATCGTAATCCATGGCGCGGTGGTCTTCAAGCAATAGGGCAAAATAAGAGAAGCCCGGAGGGAAAAGGCACTGAAGTCCACAGAAAAACGGTCATCTAAAGAACGTTGATTCATTCCATCCGCAGAATGGGGACAACGGGCTGCGGATCACATCAATATTATCAAAAAAAGGGTGGTGGCAATAGACTCGCATTAAAAAGCTCCCGCGGTGGTGCAACAAGTGCGTCAACCACGCCTCCAAGTCTGCTGCCGACGCACTAGAACTGAGCTCTTGCAGGAACTGTGATCGTGAGATTGGTATCCTCGGTTCGTATCTTTCACTTCTTTACGAGATGGTGGAAGGCGTCCATGCTGTCGGGGACTGCCGGGGATGTAATTTACTCTACAGAGTATATTCAAAGGCCGACTTGGCTCGCAATACGCAATACAGCACGTACTCTCGACAAGACGATACAATGTCCCTCTTCCAAATGTAAATTTGAGGACGGCAGACCTGGTTTCGACCGTATACCGTAGTAGAAACCCATCATCGTCGCTGCTTTCTTTTCTTTTGGGACTCGAGTGATACACTTTATGGCTGCCTGGCGGCCGCGCCCGGACATTAGCATGACGAAAATCCTCTTCATGGAATTGTGGATACACCTCCGGGTTTCGGGGCAATTTAGGAATCTGAAAATGCGTTCGGAAATAAAGTTCGTAATTTTCGTGCACGAAGATTCTATGAAGGTGGTCTTCCTTCTTTCCTAAGTCCAATCGGATAAAAAATGACACACGGCTTTCTTATGGAGTGCCAATTTTTCGATCCTGAATAATGACTCTTATTTATAATAAAGAGGCCAAATGAGTTTTGTCGTAATCTCTTCGATACCGAAGACAAAGAAGCCTGGGAACCGGCGGTATCAAGCGGGATTTATCGGGCCATTAGCCCATTATATCACTCGTGGCGGTACGCTGCAGAACTCCTGTTGAGAAGATCCACAACTAGAGAGAGAGAGAGCATCAGCACGGCATCATCGAGCCTTGAAATGCCTAACGGTTATACGTGCAACGTGTGAGGCCATGTGAGATCAAGTGCAGCCTCCAGTCGAACCAGCATAGAAGCGAAGATCCACAGCCGAGCAGCAGTCGATTGTGAGAAAATTGAACATATGTCGGAGCAGTATCGACGTTGTATATGTGGACTGGCAGTAAGCGGTGCCGCCATGGTTTCCTTTGTAGTTAGCAATTACAACGCAGGTGGTTGCGAGGTCCGCGAGTCGAAATTGCATCTACTGTAGTTGAAAACTTGAAATCGATTTTCTGATCCAGTAAAAATCAGTTTCAACTCCGAGGGGTATCTTTGCCTTTAAGTATAAAGGTTTGACTACGAATTCCCGCCGTGTGCGTAGCACCACAAACCAAGAAGAAGATAGCTGTGGGTGGAAAAATGAAGATGAAACTTGAAGAGGTGAATGAGAGCGGATAGATAGACACGGATGGCGCTGCTTGATAGTGGTGGACTCTACCGAGATCTGGTTGAGTGTAAACATCTTAAGCCGGGCTCGATTGTCCTAAGTGTGGTTGGAAAAAAAAAAAAAAGACCCGTTGATAATTGTACTGATCGTTCGGTTCATCGAAAGAAAACATATCCGGCGGGCCACGGCCCGTGCCACGTTTCCAGGTCACATGGTAGACGCACAATCACAGACTTAACTGATATCGCTATGACGCGCTGCAAGAAACAAAAACTCTCTCGCGGGCCGCGGTGAGGATGCGCTCGACGACTCGGACCAACGATATTGACCCGAAGTGGGGTTCTACGTGACAGTGTTGACTATGTATCCGAGTCCGAGTCATGCGATCACGCCCCATGCGGCGAGTGGTCATTATTCCCAGCAGCATGGACCATAATTTTTTTCGCGACGAAACCTTAAGCCACCGTGAAGGGCCTCACGCCGTTCTCACAACTATGACTTCAATTCCGGTCTCAAGAATACTTCACTGGCAGTTCCCAGGGCCTTCAATTGGGCATAGCCGGGCAGGTTCTCCCTGACTCCTTCAACTTGAACTTCCTCATTCAACTTGAAACAGGATCGTTATTATTCGCGGTTCTGTTCTAGACGCCAATATCCTCTGAAATCTGAAAATTTGAAAAGAGGGTGCAGCGGCAGTTCCGCGGGCGCTGAAGGGATCCACGGGCGTCACGGTAGGAGAGGCATCGGACGGCCGCCGCATGACCTACCATGGGCACGCGGACGATGGCACTCGAGGAATGACAACTTTATTCTGGTACGTGCAAGACAAAAAACTGAAATAACGGACTGGTTTCAGGTTACCCGGCTTAGATACAAGTCAATGAAAGCTCAATAATGTGCTGGTGCCACCAGACGCCAGTGGCGTCAAAACGTGAAACGCTGTCGACCGCCGCTCCTGCGCGACCTCAGCTCCAGCGCGTCGGCATATACCCGCAATTCTAGAGACATTATCAATACTGCACCTCCGCGGGAGTCCCTGTATCACGCGAGCCCATTAAAAAGTTATTTTCTCGTGGTGATTGTACATCCCCAAGAGGCCTTTTTTCCCCTTTGTGCCGAGCCCGAGGATCCTCTTACGGTGGAGTCCGTACTACTGACGTTGTTTTTAGGTGATTTGGCACAACTAAGGTCTTCGCGGCAACCTTAAAGATCCATTGCCTCTCGCTCCAAGAAGCACCTTATCCCGCCGTTGTCCCACATCCGTTCGCCGGCCATGTCTTCGCCATCATCCAGCAAC
>QLOU01009362.1:0-16506 GCA_003313715.1 Russula abietina
GTGAGAAGAAGGTAAGTATTGACACAAGATGTACTGCAGACGAATGAGTGTAGGAAGGATGGAGAGGAGGCGCAGCCTCCTTCTCTCCTCTCGATTGACTAATCTATGCTAGTCCCAGTCGGGAGCTGCCAAGGCAGCGACGAGCGAGGAGGACGAGTAAGAAAAAAAGACAAACGGACTCACCGTCGCCTAGCAAGCCGGCATGTTTGAGTTCATCGTCAGTGAACGGAAAAGCTTCGAAAGGTCAGCGTGGAGTCGGCAAAGGGAAAAACGATAGGGCTCACTAGTATAATCCATTGTCAAGTTGAAAACATAGTGTTGGGCAAGCTGGCAAGGAGGTGTGCATAAGTTGGAAAGCGTATTTGGTAATATGGATCGACTACCTAAATAAGTACTAGTACTAGTGCTATGCAACAAGTGTTCAAGTCGTATTGGGCGCCCATCCGGTAATTCAAACATCGACTCGTTGATCAATACAGTAAATCAGCGCGTATATCAGTTCATATCGATGGACATTCAGCTGGGGTGTAGGACCGCCCCGGTCCGTGGTATGGCATCTTTATTCCACTCTTTCAGGTGAGTCTCCAGACTCTACACTGCATGCAAACCAGAGTTTTCATCGTGGGAAAACTTGAAGAAAACTCGAAGAACAGCTTAACAATTTCTTTGAGTTTTCATGTCAAAAAAACTTAAAATAAATAATTAAAGTTTTTCTAAAAATAAAAGCAAACTCTGACAGGAAATGTTTGAGTTTTCCAAAAAAACTCCAAGGAAAACTCAAACATTTCCTAGCCTGGTATTTACACAAATTTTGCCAATGATCAGCATAATAAACCTAACAGATTGGGACTAACATAGTAAATACTGGGCTGGGAAATGTTTGAGTTTCCCTTAGAGTTTTTTTGGAAAACTCAAACATTTCCTGTCAGAGTTTGCTTTTATTTTTAGAAAAACTTTAATTATTTATTCTAAGTTTTTTTGACATGAAAACTCAAAGAAATTGTTAAGCTGTTCTTCGAGTTTTCTTCAAGTTTTCCCACGATGAAAACTCTGGTTTGCACGTAGTGCTAGACCAATGCTTGTACAAATGCCAATGGATCAACAATTTCCAGTAATCTACTCCTCAAGAGACCACTAGCAACCCAATGTGTGACCTCAGCCATTCTCTTCGCCTCCGGTGATGTCATCGCCCAGCAAGCTATCGAGAGAAAGCGTGAAAAACATAATGTACGTGTCACACTCTACATCCTGTTCATTCTTAAATATTTTCAATATAGTTTTCACGCACAGCACGTCTCACTTTTTTTGGAGGTGACTTTTGACACACTAATATCCTACTTTATATGCATCTGATTGTCTTGTGATATCGTTCAAGGCTGCCTACTTGGGCCTCCCGTCTCGAAGTGGATCGCGTTTCTCAACCGGCTGCGCTTCGCTACCCCTACTAAGGCCGTGATTTACCGTGTTGGTTTATTTATCCCTACATCCCTCAAACACTGACCTCTCGTAATCACCAGACATGGTTGGATCAGGCGCTCATGGCTCCAAGTTTGTTCTTCCTTCCCCGTCATGATGGAAGGTATTGGTGCTTAGTTTGATATGCAGTTGTCGTGGGTTGGTTTTTCACGTCGATGTCCCTCATGGAAGGTAAGGGCTTATCTGGTGTTGTGGATGGTCTGAGCACAGTGCGTTTTATTCTCATTGAAATATCCACCTGTTGAATATGCTGTACTCTAGACGTATGCGCCGACCTTGATGCGGGGCTGGTGCGCTTCACCTCCGAGTCTTCGGGTCGACTGTCCAACCTAACATACACCCTCGCACTCGTAGGGCGGTGTATACCCCTACGCAGATCATCAATTTTGCACTTGTCCCTCCGCAATTTCGCTTCGTGTTCGTCGGTGTTATCAGCCTCGCCTGGAGTACGTCTTCAGTGTTCCTTTACAATTGCCAACCGACCCGTAATCGCAATAGACACCTATTTGAGTACTGTCAACGCCCGATTGGGCTCGGGCAAAGATATCGAGGAAAACGTAGGCTACTAACGTAGATGAAAAGCTGAAGATCAGCTTTTCATCTTATCCGATCGCGTTCAAGTTATAGATTTTCCATTGTCAGTCATTTCCACTGAGAGGGAGTCGGCAAGCCTGGTCCATAGCCACTACCAGTGTTCACATGTTCACAACTCGATGTATAGTATGCTCGGCAGCGGAAAAGATATGGGGGTTTGATGCCATGGAGATTAAGGATTTAGTACACTACCTAGACATACGAGTTGTATGGCGAAGCCAAAGGCATGAGCGAAACTGAGTTCTGATTCGCGATACTTGTGTACGTCCAACGAATGAAGGGACCTTGAGTTGGATACTGCTCCATATTACTGTAGTATGGTCGCCACAGGAGCTAGCCCGTAGTAGACTGGTCAATACCGTCATTCCCTATTCCACTACTGTAGCGTACATGGACGATTTCTACGACGTACAATTGCGCCCCTCGTACCATGCGAATTCATGCATGGAGTCATGGAGAGAGACCCTCGTGCATAACTCCGTATTACTGTACATCGACCCCACATGGATGGCAATTGTAGCTCGCGTTTGCCTCGTGTAGGTTGCCTCGTGTGGATCACTGAAAATATATGTGTGCGGCCGTTCAAACGTTCAGGCCGTTCAGGAGTCAGGCTAGTCAGGAGCAGGCTAAGGGGATCGCACACATTTTTTCACGCGCCAACTCAACGCGCCAACTGCTTTTCTTATCCCACGGACCCACAGAGCCACTCATCGGTAAGTTTGACGACATGTTATGGCCTCATTGCATTTGACGACGGCCTCGTTGCGTCACACATGCGAGAATTAGACTTTATAATAGGGACTTCCGACTCGGGCTCGAGTTGTTTCCTCCTCATTCCTCATGCCCCTGCCCCAGAACGCCCCAATCCTTGCTGGCCGTATCGACATCCTCCAACGCCGCGAGTCGCAGCTTTGCGCTCTCATCGATGCCGTCACACACGAAATGGACGTTGTTGATGTTCAACGCAGCCAACTTGACAAAAACCGCATCCCATTCAACTGGCTCCCGCCGGAGCTACTCATTCATATATTTGTCCTCGCTACTTTTGATTCCCTTTATCCCATCCAATCACCATTGGACACTACCCCTCTCAATATCTCCCACGTGTGTCAGAGATGGAGGGACGTAGCACTTTCCACGCCTACTCTCTGGCGGCGCATAATTCTCACTCCCACCGACTTGTCACCTCGGGCCCCTGTAAGGCCTTCCGCTCGGATTTTTCTTGACAGATCAAAGGGAATTCCTCCGGAGGTGTTTTGTGTCGTACTGTCAAACGAGACTAATAGTGAAATGCTCCTCACGCCGAGAAGCATATCAGCCCTTCGCGAAAGGGACTCTGACCAAATTGGCAATTCACATATCTTCCATGCGTTTTCCCCTCTTCGTTTGCTTCATATCCACGGTCACCCAGATGTCATTATAGATGCTCTCCACTACCTTCACAACCACTCGCCCGGTTTTCCATCTCTCGAGTCTCTCAAACTCGCCCTCATCTCCGCCACTCCTAGGGACTTGTACAACCGTTTACTCTTGAACGACCCCGATCGTGTGCATCGCAACTCCTGGCACACCAACCGCTTCCCATCCCTTTTGAATCTGACCCTGCGCGACATCCCGCTTCCATGCTTAGCGCTTGGCCAGCTGCCCATGTTGCAAGACCTTACCCTCACACTCGATTCTCCACTTTCTGGTTGCCTAGATCTTTTACGCCTTTCGTACTTCGCGCGGCTTTTGGCCTGCACGCCGCGCGTCGAACGACTCGCTTTTTTGCGTGCCGGGCCCGTGTTCTCTCTTCCCCTTGACACAAGCCTGCAAGGCCAAACCCGATGGGAGGACGATGCAGCTTGGAGAGGTGACAGCTCCAGAGCTCTCCCGCGTGTTCCGCTCGGGCATCTTTGCGATCTCGAGTGGACAGATGTCCACCCCGATACGTTGCACCTCTTGCTCCTGCAATTCCCATCCCCAAAACTGGAAGTCCTCGATATCGCATTCGCTAGTCCGAGTAAGTGCAAAAAACTGGCTGCTTTGCTACACCCTACCTTCGTACACGTAGGGGACAGCGCGACGGTCCAGCCAGTCCTCGAATTATCAAACCTGAAGATACTCCGCGCGAACTGCACGTCAGGAGACGTACTACGCAGCCCGTTCCTCCGGCTCTATTTCCCAGCTCTCGAGACGGTATCTTTGTCAAACAGAAAGTCGTCTCTACATGAGGCAGGCCCACAGCGCTTGGCATACGACGACTTAGACCAGTTGCCACAACTGCCACGTCTAGAAAGCATATTCCGCGATCCGCGCATGCCGCACCTGACACACCTCTTGCTCTCCGGTTTCGCAATCTCTTCCGAACAAGCCTCCCTAATGCTCGGATATATGCCGTACCTGCAGCGCATCGACTGCAACTTCATTCATAGTGTCGCCTCCCTGCTCAGTGCCCTCGCCGCCCCCACGCCCGCTCCCGTGGCGTACTCAGGGTCTGGGTCTGTCGGGGTGCGAGTATGTCCGAATTTGCGTCATATCCACCTTTGGTATTGCGACGGCGTCGAATCTGCTACGCTTGTGCGTCTCATCAAGTTGCGGAACGGTTTTGCATCTGAGAACGAGATCACCACATCACGTGATGACCTAGGAGGAAAGCGAGGAAAGCGCCCAATTAAGCCGCTACCCAAGGGTGCGCTTCTCCCTTCAGCGAATTCAATTCCCTGTAAATCGATGGGAAATAATAACGAACGGGGGCCTGAAATAGTTGAGCAGGTGTCCATAGAAGGATGTCGCCCAATTACCGAAGAGGATGCTAGAGGCTTGAGGAAGTGGGGAGTCGAAGTCCAGTGGATCACAGCGGCTAGCGGATCTCATGGTCGTAGCATTTAAATATCATTGAAAGTGGTTTTTATAGTACATATTAAGTAGGACTTGCTTTCATAGTTCCAGAGTAGCGTCTACTTCTCTGATCGAGCTACCGACGTTACCCCAGTCAGCATATTCTTGCACGCCGCCTTCTGCAAAGTGTTTGATGGCCAGTATCATCTGTTGTGCGCAACGTGCTACGCTTACTTGCCCATACCCCGTCCCGAGCCCTGTCATCAATACCCGCTGGATCGTCCGCCGAGTAGTCTCGGTCTCGGACCTGTCATACGCAGGATTTCTAACCCCCATTTCCGCATTCCATCGCCCAATCTCGACAAGCAGGCTCCATACCGCATTGTACACGAGATCCTTATGCCACCGAACGTCAACTGGGTACCGCATTGTCGGCAAGACCGCAATACAGGATGCCCCAAACGGATTCCTAGCGCTTGGACTGGGGAGCGAGGTGACGAGGCAGGATCCTGGGGGCAGGTAGCCGTGCCAGCGAGCACGCAGAGCACGTTGCACATGGCGAGAGAGCGTCTTGATGCCGTGCGCACCTTGACCCTGAAACGCACGGGAAAGCGCAAGGTCAAACCTCCACGGGGATAAATGATAAATGAATCATTTGTTCATAATTTGATGATAGCAGGAGGGCAGGAGTTATGTGGAGAAAAGGCTTACCCGCCATCCATGATGCCGAACGAGTTTGCTGGCGAAACGACACAATCACATTCCAGTTTGTCAGGCGGAAGGCTGGACACCATGCCCTCGAGCACGGTGAAGTGAGTTTGCAAATTCGATGGTAGAGCAGTGATTGCCTGCGTCCATGCCTTTACAAGTGATTCCGCCGAGTCGGCGCGAGGGGGAGGGGAAATAAGGATGAAGTGCGGCAACTCGTCGGGGTTTGGCATCGGCGTCGTGGTCAGGTCCGATCGGATTATCTGGATTATCTGGATCGTGCCTGTACAAAATCGATCGATATATGACATAATTTGAATTATGAATTTATGATATCCGATAAAAATGTACCAATGTGTCAAAAGAAGCTCAAACGTCTCATACATATCTATCAAACATCACACATGCTCGTGTGTTGGCTGCACAATATCTGTGCCTGAGGTCATTTCCACACCCCCCACCTTCGATATGTACCCGACTCCACGTATGTGGTACTGCTCACCGACAAGCTCCTTCGTTGCATGCATCAAGCGATCAAAACGTGTCACGATGCCAAAGGACGTTGATACCCCGACGCAGAAACACCTGAAAGAAATCAGCCTCGTCTGGAGCAGCACAGCACACAAGACTGACATGTATTGTTCGTTTTCGAGAACATCCATCGACATCGTTCGTGGAAGACCATAATCATCATCGTCTTCGTGTCGCATTACATTTAGTCCGTGGTGATAGAGTATAAAGCGATCGAGCAATGGGCATGGGGTGATTTGAGGCAACGGAGCACCAGTGCGGAGAGCGGTTGATATCATACCTAGATGAAAATAGCGCAAATCAGCAAGTGTGCAAACAAATGAAATAGGTGTCCCTTACTGATCACGGCAAGGACGTCCCCTTGAAAATCGGGATCCAAAAACCGGGTACGACGCAGGAACGCTCGGGTCCAGGCCGGTTCGAGATGCTGTAACACTGACATCAGATGCGAAAGAAGGTAGGCGATTTCGCTATGAATGGAACAGTAAGCGAAAGATCCGACCCTATATAGAGTCAAAAACGCAAGTACAGTTGGATTTCCAATATCTTCTGGTACCTTTCCGCTGGCCATCGCCCACGCAAGGAAAACTATGAGGCAATCTCAGCGGGAAGCAGGGAAGATCTTGCGTAAAAACACTGCCCACCTCGTAAATAACATTAGCACCTAAAACAATGGATCGTTTAAGTTTCAGGCGAATTGCGATCAGGCTTTGAATGACATTCTGTGGGTCTTCCATATGGGGTGATGTAGCATATGACAGAATTGAACAGTATACTGAGCCAATTTCCGAAGCAGTCGTGGCAAGACTCTGTCGTTGGTACCCACGAAGGGTGGTAGACGGGGGGAGGAAAGAGAAAATGCTATTAACGTGATTATTGACACGTATACAGGATATCATGAGTGAGACTCACAACGCTGCAAATACCCCCACACACACGAGAACAAAGCGTCTCTGAAACGATAGTCAAGTAGGCAAACGGCTCGGCACATTTGAAGCCACGTACCCAAGCGAGGTTTATTCCGTAGTACAAGAACTCGCCAAAGTGGTAATGAGTATTCTGCCATGAATAACCGATTACCTTGAACGAAGGAGCAAGAGTTCAGTTAGCCCCAGTGACAACATTTTTCCGAGGATGAACACCAACCAGTGCCGTGGTTGTGAAGAATATTACGTTAGAGACAGACGGACCCGGCCAATAGAGCCGCCCGTAAAAGAAGAACGGAAAGGCAACGGCGCAAGTTACAGCAAGGCCGTACGGATTACCCTTGCCCCCGCCCGTGGAAATGTGCCAGATCGCCGCGCCAGTCAAACCTCCCGCGAACGTACTGATGATCCGTGCTACGAGACCAAATGTAGTGTCCCCACGAAAACGCGCGAGCGTGAGTTGGCCCATGAAGCTACACATGCAAAACGTCAGTGAATGCCCATGATCAAAGCAACTACTGTACATAGCCCAGTTAAACCGCTCGCCTAATGAGAACATAATCAGCAGAGATAAAGCTAACCCGTTTTTTCCGAAAACGTACCATAAGCAAACGAAGCGGACGGTTTGACGAACGAAGGAATGGCAAGGAGTGCTATTCCCAAGTACATTAATAACCGTCGTTAAGTGACAGCTAGGGAAGCTACTAACTGGTGAGAATTCCAGCTTTGATGGCAAAGAGTTGATTCCCATGGGACATCGCCTGAAACGCATGATAGAGTAGATTCATAACCACTTCGAATGTATTCCCAGGGGGGAGCGCATCCGGGTCGCGTCGTTGCGCCACGCCGAGGTCAACACAGAGTCCTTCCTTACCCTGTACAATATCTATCGTGGGTCAGTAATCCTAGGATAACTGCGTAGTGTGCGGTACGAACTTGGATTTTCATCATCCTCCCGCTCAAGATTCACATAAGTGTCCCATATGCTCCATCGGAAAAAGTCGTGAAAGGAAATTGTGGGCAGCCAAAACCGAGTCCTTAGTCGCTCCTTTTCAAGCTCTGTGATATATTCGAGCTGACAGAGGCATTTAAGATGGACCAAAAAACGTAGGGTTGACCTTACGGTGCTTTTCAAGGTGTTGGAAAACTCCATAAGATGATACTGGTAAGTGTAGGCATGAAAGAGAAAGCGATGCGGTGGGATGTCTCCTCCTGTCATGCACCCTTCGTGCGTTTCGCTAAACGCCTCACGATACGGCTCCAGAACCATATGTCTATAGCAATCGTTAATGGGGCATCTGAAGCGGAATCGACGAACCTGAGGGACGTCCGAAACTCCTTTAGAATCCTAGTGAGTTCGTCGCATACCCGATATAGCTCATCGAGACGCTCTTGTTGGATGCGAGAACACTTGTTACCACCCAACCAGAATATCCAGCGGTTGTGACGTGAAGTACGAAGCCACGTGTCGAGTTGATCGAGACATGAACTACTCGCCCGGAGCAGTGGCTCGCAACTTTGGCGAAGAAGTGCAGTGGATCGTTCAGTATAATATGCCGCCAGAGGATGCGCAAAGTGTTGTGACTCGAGATCAAGATACCGCTGGGACTCGAACACTCCGACAACGTGTTCACGGAGATGATCGTGGTTATGGACGCCCGGAAGCAGAGATGCATACGAGTGCCTTTGGTGGTGCCTGCGGAAGACTGTACCATAAAAATGGGGTTTGACGGAGTGCGAGGGACAGTAGACCTCAAAATGGGGGTGGCGATGCGTTACTGGCCGTCCTCTATGCTGTGCGACCTCACAACCAGCAGTAGAACGAGGAGACAAAGCAGGAGAAGCATTCGGTGACTCTTCTGTACGACTTGGTGACGAGGGCCGGGACGCGTTGGGCGTCCCCGCTGCAGGACTACTGGGACGGGATGGGTTAGGAGTGACGGGGAATCGTTCACGCGTGGGGTCTGTAAGGGAAAAATATACATTCATTCCATGCGCCCGCATGACCAAACGTTGAACGTTCTCTCGCATGCCGTCCAGGTCTTTCCCAGAAAAGCGTCCACAAGAAATATCGCGTGTGAAGAGACGGGCCGAGGCGGCAAGCGGCGCAAGAGCCCCCTCAGCTTTCGAAGCAGAAGCTCTGACAGCTTTCGGCGAAAATCCTTGAGAGGTAGTGGGCGTATCAAGGAGGGATAGGTGCTGGCGGAAGCTGGCGTTCAGTGGACTTATGACCGCTCGGAGTCCGGTGGTATGTTGCGCTGCAACGGAAGTAGGGAAGATGACTACCGATGACGCTATTGCCAAAGCTGAGTGTAATGCCACAGGGATTACGACGGCTTGTCCCGGCTGTTATCTCATTAGACACGGGTTACTTGGTAGGATCTGCTGTATCTGACCTTATAGTATGCATAGGGGAATAAAGCTGACGTTGTTAATGATATGTCTATAGGAGAGTAAACCTGTCAGCGCAACGGCTGAGAAGGGACAAGACCTGCCAAGACAGATGCATGCTAGGATAGTTGAAGATGCAAACGGACCAGGGCCTCGGTGTGCCTTGATGTATAAGAAAAATGCAGAACCAAAGAAAAGAAAAATAGCATTGACGATGGAAGGCTGCAGCACGAGTTAGGGTGCAATTTAGGTAGATGAGACAAACTCACTGCTGCTTCAATGTATTTCCCTGCCAGGATGTCATGGACGGCGGCAGTGTGGTCAATATGTGTACGCGCCAGACTGGAGATTTTGATTCCTAAGCTCGCCCATCTGTGAAAAAGTCATCGCAAGAAGTAGGGTGCATTCCGATACTGCATGTACTGACCCCCATGCCACAAAAACAGATAGGAGTATAATGGTTTCTCTTTCTGCGTTGGTCACGAACGGGTCACTGGGAGGCGATAGCATGCCAGCTGGAAATTTAAAAAATTACAAAAATTACAACTTGCTTATGCCAGGTCTACGTACCAACCAGAACTAGAAATGCGGCCTTTGCTGAGCCATAAATAATAAGCTCGAGCTTGCGGCACATGAACGCACCTGACCCATTGCCCTCGCGGATGGATTTATGATGAGCAGCAGCAGCGAGGCCCATTCAGAAACGGCGCAACGGATGGCGGTCATCCACTTCGACAGGGTCCAGTTATTTGAAATCCATCGCAAGCAATCGGGTAGCTCAAAGCGGAATGACATAATGTGCTGGGAGGTGTCAGCCGGAATCGTCTCTGCCTCACGTTTTTCGCAAGAGACCTTTGATTCCTGCTCTAGCACAGGACAGGCAAGGGGTGAGGTTTGACTGAGTTGCCCCCTGTCATGCAGAGATGGATCCGAATTGGGAGTCGGCGCATCCTCATTACCGATGCGTGGGTCATGGCGTTTCTTCAAGTTGGTCTCAAGAGAGTGAGAAATTGACATACAAGAGGATCCAGCTTAGGACTTTCGTATGAGGAATGGGAGTAGGGGAGGTAACGATGCGGCCTCGCAAGAGAGTACAGAGTACTTTATCAGCCAACTCCAAATGGCAAGTCAGCCGAACTGAGCCAACGTCATTAGGTTAGGGTTCGGTCGCCAAAACTCCGCCGGTCACCTCCGCGATCACGAACTGACTTTGTAAAAAATAAAATGTGGTTGGGACGCGTGTTGTAGTCCGCTTGCCATCTGGTGCCGACTATCGTGGTATGTTCTCTTCGCCTATACCTCGAGCCCGGAAAAGCTCACCTGGTTGAGGTGTGTTGTCTTGCCTTGATGGGTTCATGAATATCGCCTTGAGCAGACAGAGTAGTGACAAATGGTTCCGAAGATACGTTCATCCGTGGTAGCAATGGCCCTCTGGTCCTCCCTTGCGTTATCGTGTCTTAATGTCGTTTTCCACAGTGCATTTCATATCCACTGTTGAGCGCTGAACCCCTGTGAATTACGGCCTCTCCTTGCGCTTGCCACAAACTAAGAATTTTATGCAAGCTTGCTCACCTTGATGGCTCCAAGCAGCTCAACCTCGTCGCTACATATCTTTTTTTTTCAACCTCTGTCCCGGTCTCCACGGGGCGACGGGGCAGGGGATGAGGTGTGCCGTTGACATACAGTCAATCACGAGAAAATGGCTCTGAAATTATTTCTGTCGGTACGGGTAGAAGATATTATAGAATATTCCCCATTTTGGTGTTGACGCAAAATTCAGCATTGAGGCCTCGTGTTCCTCCTTCACCCTCCGCTATGGGTATACAGGTTGATCACTGGATCACTTTACTCGACAAGTAATGGTCGAGCGATCTTTGGGTTCCACATGGACGCGCTCTAACTCCTGCTATGTTTGCGCCCCGTCGCGGCGTTTTGGTAATGGCATCATTTTGCCACGACCCTTAAGGTCCAGCATTTGACGTGATCTTGTAGCAACGCGTTTCCTATCGGTGCCATGGACAGGCCCTGTGAAGAATTCTCATTCATTACTGAAATGGCTGGTTTGGCTGACTTGGACTTGGTATACCTGTCGCCTGTTTGAGGTTGTGCACGAAGTAATTGATGCAACCGCATGTCCCGTCACCTCATCCCCCCTTTAATCCGATACACTGGTAGTGGTACCATCAGTGTCGCGAGGCCTGTCCACCCCTTTTTACGGTGGTCCCCCATTTCTTGAAGTAGCCAAGCATACTGGCATGTGCCATACACGCTTCCCCATATGATCCATTCCGACATTATTCTCCATTTGGGTGTGACGAACACTTACCGGCTCACCACGACATAAACGGACGTACCTTGCCGTCTGCTTTGAACGTATGCAGTCACCGCAACGTTTCAGACCAATTTTATTCCAGAATTTCGAGGCCCGTTTGTTACTGGTACAAAGCAGCGTTGCTCGCTCACAAAGTCACAACGGGGAACCCCCAGTCTCATATGACCGGCTTTATGAAATGGCAAGTACTGGACATTCTCGAATTCTCCCTATCCAGAGCAAAAAACAAGCACGCATCTTTCTATTTGCAGCATGCAATTCTCCTTACTGTCATGTAGCGTGCAGTAGTCATCGTACTCCATTCGACGGTTTCTCGATCGCGCACGCCAAGTCCCCTGCCGGGTGGCGAATACATTGGTGATCCTAAACGTAAGTGTAATATCGCCTAACTTACATCCTTGCCTTTATCAGATGCTTAGTTGACGCAGGATCAAGAACACTCTCGGGATATGGTAACACAAACGTCCTAAGGTGTTCGTAAGCACCATCAACAACCAGAATCTGTCCAGAAATGAAGCTGGCCGCATCGCTAAACAGGAAGACCGTCGCGTTGGCGATATCCCTGGAATCTCCTTTGCGACCCAAGGGAAGGGGAGTATAGTTCTGTCCGGTGGAACCCTTAGCTGAGAGGCGATCATCGCCCTCTGTCCCAGCAATAACGCCCGGTGCAATTACATTGGAACGTACACCATGTGGACCTTCTTCCACAGCGAGGACGGCAGATGTCGCATCTACCGCAGCCTTTGCGGCAGAGACGTGTACTTGATAAGGAGTGCCTGGAGGGTATGCATATTCAAATGCTGAACGAGTTAGGCTTGGCAAAGGCAGCACATACCACGGTAGTGTAAGGTTGCACTGACATGGATGTAGGATCCCTTTGCAGCTCTCACGTGGGGTAAAGTGGCTTTGATGGTATGATACGTCCCAAGCTCATGGAGTAGTAGAACTCAGCAATCATGATAAAGAAAACAGAACACAAAGTGGGGACCTACCGTATCGATTTCAATTACAGTCCTGAAACCGTTTTCAGAGAGGCTAGAAATGGGAGCAAGAAAATTTCCTGCCGCGCCTGGAAGCCAGTGGTCGTTGGTGGGAAATGGAAAGATAAAGTGTGCTTGGGGCAATTACCATTGATGACAAAATCAATCCTACCATACTTCTCAATGGTCTGCTTGACAGCGGCCTGAATTTGTTGAGGATCCCTGACGTCCGCCTGGACGGCCAGGCAGGAGCTTCCGGTGGCTGCGGAAAGTTCGCTGGCTGTCTTTTTTAGGCGTTCCTCGCTAGGGATCATTTCAGAAATTAGAAGTCGCTTGCACAGGAATCAGGAAAATTTACTTTCGACCTATGATGGCGGCACTGGCGCCATGTCGCATCTGATAAGTTAAATGGAGTTGAACGAGCGCGTCACTTGGGATGCAAACGACTTCTTCAGACTCAACTCACCACAGCTTCGGTCATAACACGACATATGCCAGAGCCACCACCTGTACAGAAGAGAACTTTATTCTTGAATATTTCATCCTTGAAAACAGCCGTAGAGTCAACAACGGGGTGGACAACCCTATCCGACTGAGACATTTTGATGATGGAAGTGGGCGTGGCAACGTTAACAACGGCCGCCGCCGTCCACTGATTCTCCACCTTCTGATTATGATCCGGCCCGAATCCCGTCTACTCACACACTCAGTGTCCAGCACTGGCATGTGCAAATCAGTCTACTATCCGTGTCAGTATGGTAGTCGGTTTAAATCACATCACAGTGTGATTACACCAAACCCATGAATTATTCACTCGAACTGGTAGAGCATTGGATCGAAGTGATTTTCTTCCCGTAGATGGATAGGCTGAAGTCTGAGGGTAAGTAAGGTTGACCGTGAAAATGACCATCCGTCTTATCGTCGTCTTTGTTGCGTGGACCGTAATTCTTTTTGGCAGCGTCACGGTCGGCGCTATTTTCCGGTCAGCAAGACGGTACCGTAGAAGACCACAAATCTACTGTACGAGTACTGTGATACTGTACAACTTCGTCACTGGATAAGATAAAAATGACGTCAACACCATTTTCGTCACTGGTAAACCACCGTGACACCACTACTGCTGACGTATGGTGCAAAATCGATGCGGTAATGACCACCTATCACATCGGATGCGGAGTCCTGTGCTGCCTCATATTCTGATACGTACCCATCCCGCCCGTCTCTCATTCCGTACGTTTCGTCTCTTGAGGCACCGGTCATGGTACCTCTGAGCGCCTCTCACTGAAACCGGATTGTTCCGTGGTCCAGAAACTCAAGGTCTCGATCACTCCCCAAACACACACTTACACGTACATGGACATACCCTTGTTAATCGTAGCGCTAAGGACATATGTGAGAGTAGTCTCATACCTGGGGGTCAAAGTGCCCATTGATCCGTACTGCTCGGGTCTAGATCAAAAACGTGTTCATGATGCGATTTACGCAGAACGTCGGCGTTTCCCGCTTCGAACGAAAGATCGCAATGTCCCCGGCGCAGAGACATTGCCCTAATAAATCCGATACTTCAGCTGCGTTTGATCACAGGGGCTTGTGTTGCGTGGCGAATGGCGTACATCTACCCTGTTACGGTTTACACCGTAAATTCGGTTAGTGACAGAAATTCTTCCGGCGCCAAAGGACAACTCCGCATGCCTCATGGGGTTGATTCGAATTTCGAACAGAGTTCGAGAATAACAATTACTTGAAGGGTGAAGCAGAAGAAATGACGTGCTAGGAAACAAGAGTAGGTTTGTACATGACACGCGAGAAAGGGTGACAGAGGGATACACAGCAAATTTGAGATGACGACACCTGCGATAAGAGCGAAGGGGTATAGCGACCTGGACACAGGAGAGGGTAAGCATCAAGCAAAACGGGTGATCAAGTTCTAGTGTTCTAAGTTAGGCTCAGACGTCGCAGGCATGGTAACAAAAAAGCAATTATACCAAAATCCGGCAAGAAAGCCACCAAAAAAAGTTCCAAGAAACAGGCAAGAAAAATCTCACTACTGCTGTCCGCCTATTTTCGCGCGCCAGTGGTCCATGTTCGAGCTCGTGTAAGTGGTGCCACCCGATGAAGATGAATTCAAATGGGGCATCCCTGAATCGAGTGCTGAGTGCAGGGACGGCCGCGACGACCGTGATTGTGGTTGTGGGACCTGAAACACCTCATGAGCGCTCGAAGTATGATGTGATGTGCTGGCATGCGGCACCGGATGCGAGTATATGGTTGCCTGGTCGTACCCGCCAGCCGTTCTACCTCCGTAAGAGCTTCCCAGAGGTTGTGGACCAGACGAGTAGTAGTTTTCTGGGCTCCCCGATGGAGTGGAGGAGGATGAAGCAGAGCTTTGGTATGCCCCAGGTGAGTGAGAGGGGGGAAAGAACGGCGACGACAGTGTCTGAAGGGGGTAACCGTTAGAAGACTGAGAAGACACGTGGGAAGAAGCACTAGAAATAGCCGGAGAGGGCTGGGAGGTCGGAGTCGACCAGGCGCATGGCGAGGGATCAGAATATACCTCGCTTTTTTGTTGAATCGGAGGGGCTGCTGCTCGCTCGCGAAGTTGATCTCCACCACTGCGCGGGGGTATGACGGGCGGCGCGGTGGCCCACGTTGGCTGCATGGCTCTCCCGTGATCGCCACGGATGCCTCCCCAAATGGAAGAACTTGCGACGTGGTCTTGTCCACTTGTACTTGGAGTTGGCGCACCCGTAGGTGGTTGAGATGCATGAGAGCTGGTGTACGTGTGGGGATGCATCGACGTGCCAGCGTAATGGTGAGAAGGAAGCGAGGTTAGCGAAGAAGTCTCGTTGGGTGCTTGAGGTGGGTGGTCGTGAACGTGAAGTGATGAAAGGTGGGGAAGACGTGGGCCTGACGCGGGAATGTGAGTCGCCGGATAGTCATGAGTAGAGTACCCATATGACGAGATTGTGGCATGTGGTGAGGAGACACCCGAGCTATCACTATATCCCGACGCCATGCCAGAATTTGAACTGCCACGAGAGGGAGCCAAGTCCCGAGCAGGGTCCTGCACGTCGACCGACGGATAATCGAAATCGTGCGCCGCTGGAAAATCATCTCCGGCATCACCTACGGTTGACGGGTCGAGTAACGGGTTTGTGCTCGCATCCGGCCTACGCTTCCTACGTGAGTTATTTGGTCTCCTCCTGTAGACATAGTCGGGATATTTGGAATTAAAGGTCTCCTTCAAGCGCTTAGCTTGATCGAGATAGAACTGCTTGTCCCCCTTGAAAAGCGTCGGTAAGCAGGAACGTACGATAAGCCACGGTCAGGTACTTCACCATGTCCATTGAATTCCACTCTTTACTCAATATCTTACTGATATCACCAGTGCGCATGGTCTGGTTGGCCGCAGAAACCTGAGGTCGCCTGCGACGTGCAAAGATCATGAACGCGTTCATGGGTCGTCGAGGCGTGCCGTCGGAATTGAGTGCCTGGGAGGTCAATTGAGTGTCCTCTATGGGACGGATCAGCAAAGTATCATGAACACCGGATCGTTTAGTCAGGACTGACCTGGTGCCATCTCATCCACCTTTACAGACGTGCGGCGGTGGTGATACGACATCCCGTCATCCGACTCAGGGCGAGGACTGTACCTGTCTGAACGACGATAAGTAGCAGGGTCTGAGTTGGCTTGTGGATGTTGCATCAAAGAATCAAGACGGCTCATGATGACAAATCACAGTGGCGG
>QLOU01009371.1:0-10090 GCA_003313715.1 Russula abietina
ACAAACAACCAGTCTTGTACAATCGAACATTAATCGGCTAACGCCTGAACGCCTCACAGAGCGTATCACTGAGGGTGAACCGACCGCGTTGAAGAGCACGCTCTAGGGGATCTTGAGTGGAACATCCGGTACCTTGAGGAGAAGCCACTTGAAGAGGGTATTGCAGACCCACAGAGCCCCAATTTCGAGGCTACAAAACCGAGTTCAGGGGCATCGTCGCCCGCTGAAAGAGAAGACACTACAAAATCAAAATCAAGTTAGCATGGACAGCATCGATTATTCTGATGCATTTCCTTTTTCCATCAATTCAGGCCACTAATCCAGTGGCTATCCACATCCGTTTCGAGCCCGATTGCAGAGTCGTCGCCATTGTCGTTAGTGTTGGAGTTGGAGAGGGAACGAAGGCCAGTGACGCGTGGAATGGCAAGTCACGCATCACCGTCATGCACGGGCAGTCCCTGTGTCCGAGTAGTCCGAGTCCCGGCCGAGCCAGAAAGTGCCATGCTTTGCCCACCTTCCTCCCTTTCTCTTTGCCATAGTGATTACACAATAACCAATGTATATACACAATTATACTTGACCTGAAGCCATGCCTTGACGCCGCCGTTGATGGACCTGTCTTATAACTCGAGCGGTGAATAAGTGATGATGGGGGTCTCGGTTTAAGGAACGCTACTGTTCCTGGCCAAGGGAATTGTTATTATATACCCCATTACCCATATCTAAGATACGAGTGAGACATAGACAATGAGTGAGACATTTACATATTTATAATACATAAGATAAGATAAGGTGCTTATATTACGGCGGATATTCTTTGCCGCCTAACACTCCCCTTCAGACTGGCGCCAATCCCATTGCCTTTACATGTTTTTCATGTTTTGGGCGTGGGAGTGCTTTTGTCAGCACATCGGCAGTCTGTTCATCGGAAGTGCAAAGTACCGCCTCAAATCTTTTCGCCTGCACCTTTTCTCTGATCCAGTGATATCTGGAATCAATATGCTTTGTCCTCTTGTGGAACAAAGGGTTTTGGGCAATAGCGACGGCCCCCGTACTATCGGAGATCAGCGGCGTGGGCGTATCTTGGGTGAGTCCTAGATCGTCGTATAGGTTTCTCAACCACGATGCCTCTTTTCCACCTTCCCATAGGGCGATATATTCAGCTTCAGTGGACGACTGGGTGGTCACTGTCTGCTTATTGGATCGCCAAGTTATCGCACCGCCTGCAGTTAAGAAGACATAACCGGTAGTCGACTTCCCATCATCACGACTCGCATATGACGCATCTGTATAACCATGGAACGATATCGGGGTCCCTGGTACGTTTTCATACGTTATACCTAGGTCCCGTGTTCCTGACAGATACCTCAAGACACGTTTTAGTGCAGTCATGTGCTGCATACTTGGATTTGCGGTGTATGAAGCCAAACGGTTTATCGCATATGCAATGTCGGGACGCGTGGAATTTGCTATGAACTGAAGCTCTCCGAGCAGACTCGCAAATGAGTTGCTTCGGTCGCCTTCATTACCGTCAGGATTCGGGAGGATCTTGACATTCGGGTCGAGGGGCATTAGAACTGAACTGGCGTGCATGAGTCCCTGTTTCTCCAAGATTCGCAAGATGCTCTGCTTCTGCGATATGGTTATCTTCCCTGGAGATTGGGTAATCTCAATGCCGACAATCTTCGACGGCTCGCCGAGATCGGTTGTTTCCCACTCGGTGCGTATGTCCTTTTTCATCCTTTCCATCGTTTCTCCTGAATCTGCAAACAGCAGCAGGTCATCGACCCATACGGTAACGATTGCCGTTTCATTTGGTCCGGAACGGGTGTATACGCATGGATCAGCGCGCGAACGTTTGAAACCTCGCTGGCACATTTTCGTGTCGAACTCAAGGTTCCACTCACGGCCTGATTGTTTCAATCCATACAGGGTCTTTTTCAGTTTACAGACCCTTCCTGTGCCATCATCGTAGCCGTCGGGCTGACGCATATATATGGTCTCTTTTAGAGTCCCATTAAGGTAAGCCCCTTTGACGTCCATCTGCTGAATCTGCAGACATTTCGCGGTCGCGATGGCCAGGATGGCTCGAATAGATTCCATGCGGACGACAGGTGAGTGCGTCTCCACAAAGTCTTGTCCCGGGCGTTGCCCAAATCCTTTAACAACGAGCCGTGCCTTATGTTTTATTAGGCACCCCTCCTTATCTTTCTTCAAGACGAATACCCATTTGTTTTTGAGCGGCACCGCGTCCTTCGGCATTTCGACCAGTTCCCAGGTTTCCTTTTCCTGGAGCTGATTCAGCTCGACTTGGATCGCTGCTTCCCACTCAGGCCAGTCAGGCGATTCTCGCGCTTCTTTCAAGCTTCAGAACTCGTCCCCGGCTTCGGCCATCATGAGGAACATTATTTGCTCCTCTTCGTCTTGGTCATCGGTCTCTTCTTCTGATGAGAAGGGATCGGCGAGCTGCCGGTAGTCGATTCGAACTCCCCTTGTTCTACGGGGTTCGTTCGCTACTGGATGCTCTTTCCTCTTTTTGCTCGCATTGGGCATCTTAGGCTCGATTTCCTCATCAATTTTCTTGGTGAGTTCTGTCGGCCCTATTTCTTTGTCCACTAGCGCGTCTGTTCCCTCGCACTCCCCTTCGCGCGTAGGGGTCTTTTCTATTGCAAGGGGCTGTTGAACAGCAATTTCCTCCCTTCCCTCGGAGTCCCGAGTGGTAAGGAAGACATAATTTCGGGAGGTAAGTACCTTCCGTGTTTCGGCATTATAAAATAACACTGATTTTGATCCATCTTTGTATCCCACATAAGCGCGTCTCTTCGACTTCGGCAACATTTTGCGGGATACGTTCTGGCCTTGCAAGAGGATCCAGACGGGTGCGCCAAACTCACGAAGGTGCGCCACATTCGGTTTAAAACCGTGCACTGCCTCATAAGGCGTCTTATCGCTAATGGCAGTGGTATATGATCGATTTCGGATGTACACAGCGTGTGCCACGGCAAGTTCCCAGAGGAATTCGGGAAGATCGGAAGCCGTCACCATCGCTCGTGCAAGTTCGACAAGGGTGCGGTTCATATGTTCCGCAACACCGTTTTGTGAGGGAGAATATGGCGCTGTGGGTTCTATGTCGATCCCTTTCTCGGTTAACCAATCCGTTAGGTCTTTATTCACGAACTCAGTGCCTCGATCAACGCGTATGGCATGTGTGGGTACCCCGCGCATTTGTAGGTGAGTCATGTAATTCTTCACCTGTTGCGCTGCTTCATGCTTCCCTTTCAGGAAGTATACGGTAACCCATCTCGTCGCGTCGTCGACCATGAGCAAGTAATATTGGTTACCGAAGATGGAGGGTATGTCGTATTTGCCCCACAGGTCCATGTGAGTTAACTCTCTGTTGTGCGCACGTGGCTTTTCTGATTTAAAATCGAAGGGCTTCCGAGTCTGTTTAGCCTGTACACATGTCGTGCAATCCAGAGTAGAAGTAGTCGTGTCGACAGAGAATCCCTGGAAGAGCCTTTTCTCATACAATTTCCGGAGTCCGTCGTAGCTCACGTGTCCAAACCGTCTATGCCATGTCTCCCATGTTTGTTCTTGTTCATTACATGAGAATACATACTGTTTCGGTGTGATATCGTGTGCAGCGTCGCTAGGCGTTAGCCTTAATTTATATATATGAGACGCAATTTTCTGTCCGGAAATGACGGGCTCATTTTTGCTCGTATAGAGCATGAGGTTGCCATTCATGGCCTGATATCGACGTCCGTCGACATCCCATCGCCCGAGGGCGAATATATTATATTTATTAGTGGGAATGTAGTTTACATTCTCGAGTCTAATGGTACGACGGGTCATGCCATATTGGGCATGCAATGATATTGTCCCGCGCCCTAAGACTTGTATGATTTTACCGCCCACTCCTTGGACAGTTGCTGCCGGCGTTGGCTCATATGAAGTGAAGAACTCACGCCAATTGCAAATGTGATTTGTTGATCCGGTATCAGCCAGCCAATCATACATGGAAGAGGCTTGATTCTGGATCTGTTTAGTTACAAGTACATAATCATCATCATCATCGATGGGATCATAGAAGGATACTTCATCGGCGTCCATGGCCGATATGGCAGCGTCGAGCGCGACGAGCATCTCGTCCTGGGCGTCCATCGCCACCGCTATATTCGCTCCCTGGTTAGTAGAGAGAGCATCGGCGACGGACTTATCTTTGTCCTGGCGAGACTGCTGCGACTTCTTCTTGGAACAACATTCGGATTCTTCATGCCCGATCTTCTTACACTTCTTACACTTCGGTTTGCCGAGATGATAACAGTCATCGATCTTGTGGTTGTTCCTTCCGCAGTGAGAGCAGCGGAGATTCTTCTTGTTTTGTTTTTGATTCGCGTTACCGATTCGTTTTGCGAGCGGTTTGGCGGTGGCAGCGTATGCGGCATCGCCGGTGTCGGCGCCGCGTTTCTGTCGTCGCCTGTACTCCTCACGGCACTCACCTATAAACTGTGGGACCGTGAGGTTCTTCTTATCGGGATTGCGCTGAAACTGGCGAGTGAAATCGTCCCAGCTCGCAGGAAGTGAGTACGCTAAGAACTTCTTGAAGAGCTTAGGAGGAAGAGGGAGGTCGCCAGCGCAGACAAGCATAATGCGGTCCCATAGCTGCTTGATCTTGGAAAGGTGTTCGATGATGTCGTCACCCTCGTTGGCCTTGGTGTCGGTGAGCTCGCGCATGAGCTGGTTCTCGGTCTGATCCCCGCAGGCTTGATGGATGGCCTGGAGATTGGTCCACATCTCGTGCGCGGTATTGCAGTTGGTGACATGGTACTTCTGGCCTCTGCTGATGCGGTCGCGGATTACCTTCTTCGTATAATCGTCGTCATACGTCCAGTTGCCCGCGCCTACAGGATCAGTAGACTCGTCAGGGCGGGGCAAAGTACCTTGGACATAGTCACGAAGGCCGCAAACCACGAACGCGAGATTGATGTTGTCCCTCCAGGACTGCCAATTCTCGTCCTCGAGGAGATCGTACATCTTGTGTTCCCCACTCCAGTCCTTAGGGCGTATGCGCTGGATAGAGGGGGCAGATGTTTGCTGAGTATCGGCGATCGCCTGAGTCGGGATAGTGTCAGACGAAGTAGGTGATGTAACTGCCGATGTCATGGATGAATGAGGGAGTACCCCAGTAGTTGGGGTCTAGTAGCGTGAGTGTGTGTGCGAAGGGGCGAAGGGTAATTAGTAAGCGTGTACGTATATAGTAAGTGTCGCTGAGTAATTGGCTGAGGCTTAATTAGGCACGGGGCCCATAACCTCTTATAACTCGAGCAGTGAATAAGTGATGATGGGGGTCTCGGTTTAAGAAACGCTACTGTTCCTGGCCGAGGGAATTGTTATTATATACCCCATTACCCATATCTAAGATACGAGTGAGACACAGACAATGAGTGAGACATTTACATATTTATAATACATAAGATAAGATAAGGTGCTTATATTACGGCGGATATTCTTTGCCGCCTAACAACCTGACCACTAGGGATCACAATATTTTCGTCCGGATATATGGGGAGGGTCAGCTACAATTTCCATTTTCATGTCCGGATATTTATCAGGGTAAAACCCCATTTGTCACAATTTTCGTCCGGATCACAAAGAGGGAGAAACGCTTAAAAACCCCGATTTTCGTCCGTTTTCAAAACATGGTTCTGTAGGGATATTCCGGGGTCCTATAGAGGGAGGGCTCGAGTGTCTACAAGTACACGCAATATGTACGCACGGTCCTCGTTCTCGTTCTCGTACCCAAACTCCGCTCGTCAGATCTTCTGATTTCTGATGGAAGCCGCGTGGGAGCAGGACGCTCCCCCGGTCACCACATGGTGTTGGCGCAATCCCAGACAAGCACTCGCCACATAAAAGGCTGGAGCAAACCTGTTCCCATGCACACCACCTTCTTCCGGGGTCACGCCCACAGCAGGGCCGAACGAGAGGCTTGTGAGGCTCGACGCGCCGTGTCCAGTACTCGGCACTCTCCGATCCAGATATACAAACGACGTGAGTCCCTTAACTCAAGCTCCTATTGGTTCCCTGTCGGAAGAAAACCGGGATATGTGATTGGATCGGAAGCGAATAACGGAGTGCTATTGGCTTGACAAAGGGGAGAAATCTCCCGAAATGGGGAGACAAACGTGAACTTGCATGACATTACGACAGATTGTGAGATGCGACGACGCTCTGTATTACAATGTAGACGTACGCGCTCACTGTCCCCCATCGACCTCTCTGTACATTTTTCTTCACCTCATCCTATTTTGTGTCTTCACAACAGTTTTTTTTCTACACTTTCAATCGGTCAGCGTATCCCGGTCCGACCTGCTGAGCAATCGATAACATAAGCACTCCTCGCCGTGAAGCACACCGTGCGCTCAGAGGATCTGATGATCTCCTCTGACGTCTGATGTCAACTCTTCTCGACAGTCAAATTGAACACCGTCGTGTTCGAATGTTGTCAAGGAGGGCTCGGGAATGTGAGTTAAATGACGGAGAATCAATGATGAAAAAGGTAAGTTGTGATTGAACAGGCAATGCTTATCATCGTTCTCTTAACGTGTCACTCACATCAGTAAACCTGCACAAAACTTTTTTTTGCTTGTGCAAGCTTGTACAAGGCAAAAAAGCCGGAAAGCACCTTAAGTGCCAAAGTAACCTAGGTTTTCATCAAAAGCTGATTTCGGACATCTTGTCAAAAGTAGGAAAGTAACAAAAAGTCAAAAAAGCGGCAAAAGCGAGAAAGCTATTCTATGACTATGACTGTCCACTTCAGTCTCGCATCACATCCATCTTGTCAAAAGTAAGAAAGAAACAAAAAGTCAAAAAACTGCAAAAGCGGAAAAGCTATTCTATGAAAGACTTGGACTGCTACTTATCACTCATGGGCAAAGCGCCCCGTGTCTCATCCAGAATTGACATATCTCCAACCTTCTCGGGCTCCGACTCAGTAACATCATAGTGCTCAAGAACACTCCTCCACCATTTGTCACTCTTCCCAGTAAAATTCTTATTATATGCCTTGACCCACGAATTGCATGACTTGGCGCAAAAGTCACCAGGATGAACATAGATACCAGTCTTGTATGCACAAGCCGCCCTTTCAAACTGCAAATAAATTTTAATAAAAGAATGGCGAACGCAGCTAATGTGACTCACCGCTGTCATTATTAACACGAATAGACCTCGTGGGGGCCTGAAATTACATTTTGTGTCCTGACTGTCTCCGAGAAAGTCCATACCAATACTAATCATATGTTTATTTTTCAAGAAACCACGGGGTTTCTAATAACCAAATGAGTAAATTGAAAGCGGAAAGAGATCTATTTTACCTGGTAATGTGGTTTGTTGGGATTCCATTCGCCATCCTGGGGAACCGATACCTCATAGAAAATTGGACTTCCGTGGGTGCTACAAAACCATTCAACCCATTTCACGATTTCCGCATTTGAATATTTTTCTGACAAAAAGTACTTCTGAAGAGTTGTCTTTGCAGCGTCATAGATTTTGCCTCGTCGTTCGACCACACGTTGATAGCCCTACATGCGAAACTTAGGCTGGATCAATAGTCGCTACAACTTTAGTAAAACTTTCATCAGTAATACTGATAAGTCAAAGTGGAAAAACGGACAGCTTACCTGTAAATCTACTATATACAGCTTTGCTATAACTATAGTATTACTTTAAATAATAATAGGTGTATAATACAGTATTACTAGACAATAATATAGCTGTAGTATAGTATTACTTGGACCTAGTATAGCTGTAACTTAGTATTACTTGAATATTATCTAGCTGTAGTATAGTATTACTTGAACATCATCTAGCTGTAGTATAATATTACTTGAATCTAATATAGCTGTAGCGTAGTATTACTTAAACATCATCTAGCTGTAGCATAGTATTACTTGGACCTAGTATAGCTGTACTGTAGTATTACTTGAACATCATCTAGCTGTAGTATAGTATTACTTGAAGCTAGTATAGCTGTAGTGTAGTATTACTTGAACCTAATATAGCTGTAGCATAGTATTACTTGAACATCATCTAGCTGTAGTATAGTATTACTTGGACCTAGTATAGCTGTAGCATAGTATTACTTGAACCTAGTATAGCTGTACCATAGTATTACTTGAACATCATCTAGCTGTAGTGTAGTATTACTTTGACCTAGTATAGCTATAGTGAAGTATTACTTAAACATTATCTAGCTGTAGCATAGTATTACTTGAACATCATCTAGCTATAGTGTAGTATTACTTAAACAACATTTAGCTATAGTATAGTATTACTTGGACCTAGTATAGCTGTACCATAGTATTACTTGAACGTCATTTAGCTGTAGTGTAGTATTACTTGAACCTAGTATAGCTGTAGCATAGTATTACTTGAACATTATCTAGCTGTAGTGTAGTATTACTTGAATCTAGTATAGCTGTATTATAGTATTACTTGAACATCATCTAGCTGTAGTGTAGTATTACTTCAACCTAATATAGCTATAGTGTAGTATTACTTGAACATTACCTAGCTGTAGCATAGTATTACTTAAACATCATCTAGCTGTAGCGTAGTATTACTTGAACACCATCTAGCTATAGTATAGTATTACTTGAACCTAGTATAGCTGTATCGTAGTATTACTTGAATATCATCTAGCTGTAGCATAGTATTACTTGAATATCATCTAGCTATAGTGTAGTATTACTTGGACCTAGTATAGCTGTACCGTAGTATTACTTGAACATTATCTAGCTGTAGTGTAGTATTACTTGAATATCATCTAGCTATAGTGTAGTATTACTTGAACCTAGTATAGCTGTACCATAGTATTACTTGAACATCATCTAGCTGTAATGTAGTATTACTTCGACCTAGTATAGCTGTAGTGTAGTATTACTTAAATGTTATCTAGCTGTAGCATAGTATTACTTGAACATCATTTAGCTATAGTGTAGTATTACTTAAACAACATTTAGCTATAGTATAGTATTACTTGGACCTAGTATAGCTGTACCATAGTATTACTTGAACATCATTTAGCTGTAGTATAGTATTACTTGAATATTATCTAGCTGTAGTGTAGTATTACTTCGACCTAATATAGCTGTAGCGTAGTATTACTTAAACATTACCTAGCTGTAGCATAGTATTACTTAAACATCATCTAGCTGTAGCGTAGTATTACTTGAACACCATCTAGCTATAGTATAGTATTACTTGGACCTAGTATAGCTGTATCGTAGTATTACTTGAACATTATCTAGCTGTAGCATAGTATTACTTAAATATCATCTAGCTATAGTGTAGTATTACTTGGACCTAGTATAGCTGTACCGTAGTATTACTTGAACATTATCTAGCTGTAGTGTAGTATTACTTCGACCTTATATAGCTGTAGCATAGTATTACTTGAACATTATCTAGCTGTAGTATAGTATTACTTCAACCTAGTACAGCTGTACTGTAGTATTACTTAAATATCACCTAGCTGTAGTATAGTATTACTTAAACCTAATATAGCTGTAGCGTAGTATTACTTGAATATTATCTAGCTGTAGCATAATATTACTTGAACATTATTTAGCTGTAGCATAGTATTACTTAAACATTATCTAGCTATAGCATAGTATTACTTGAACCTAGTATAGCTGTAGCGTAGTATTACTTGAATATCATCTAGCTGTAGCATAGTATTACTTGAACCTAGTATAGCTGTACTGTAGTATTACTTGAACATCATCTAGCTGTAGTGTAGTATTACTTAAATCTAGTATATTTCTACATAAGGCAACTATTTCCCACGCTTAGAATGAGCACGCTTTTTTACCCTTTCTAAAGAAGGAAATTAGTTCCCACAGTCACAATCTGACGCTTTTTTATCCCTTTCTAAAGATGGTAATTTGTTTCCACAGTCAAAATTAGAACGCTTTTTTCCCCCTTTCTAAAGAAGGGAATTAATTCCCACATTCAAAAGTAGAACGCTTTTTTTACCTCTTTCTATAAAGGGAATTAGTTCTCACACCTTGTATGTTTTTTATCT
>QLOU01009385.1:396-36329 GCA_003313715.1 Russula abietina
CAATCATGTGCCACACCACATTAGGCAACCGCCGGACCGGACGACCCGATCGACTTGGACACGCGCGACCTCTCTGTAACAATTAACAAGGCCTCTATCTTGACAATCTCTTTATCGAATCCCTCAGGAACAAGACAGGAAAATAACGAGCATCGATGAAAACCACCATTTACTAAGCCCGATCCGTGCAAAAACCACAAGGTAAAGTTCGGCGTCGTTACCTTTGCCATTCACTTGACACATCATCATCACCGCTCAGTCGCTCACACAATTGAACTCGCGACATCTCGTGTTGGTCTCATCTTGGGTCTCATATCACCTGAGTCATGTTGATGTAGTACATAAGTAGAAAATACAGAAAAACTAGTAGTACAGTAGTACTCAAAATACACAGTTGTGAACAGCAAGACCCTTGAAAAACTTCCTTAAGTCATGAACCCTCGGGTTCCCGCCAAACCCTCCATCCCGGTGCCAACCCTCACCCGTGAGAACGGGAACCCTTACCCGCAGGCGCGGGTGCGGGTATTTCGCGGGGCGGGTGCGGGTGCCTGAAAAAAACCCCAGGGTCACCCGTGATATTCCCTATTGATAATAATAAGGGCAAGGGTGCGATCAGGGCGCTATAACATCGTGACGAAGGAGCTGTGAAGAGCAATTATAATGCCTATACATTATAACTCCGGACGAGCGTCGAGCGAGAGACTGTGATTGGGTGATATAACGTTGCAAGGATGAGGCCCCAACGAGACATTATAATGTCGTGACGGTGCATGGCCTGGGCACGGGGATGTGGACCGGAAGGAATGTGAATCATTTATTATAATCCTGACGAGACAGAGATGCAAGCGAGAGTTATAACGTGATACTGGCGACGAAGAAGGGGCCGTGGTGTTATAACATCGTGGAGGCGAACCATACATTATAACGTGAGCGAGAAACAGTGTGATCGGGGTGTTATAACATCGTGAGAAAGGAGCTGTAATGAGATGTTATAATGTCGTGCCAGTGGGAGGGGTGGAGGATAGCAAAGTTATAACGTACGTTATAAAGTTCGAGGCGTTTCAACATGTGAGTGTGATATTGGCGACGAAGGGGCCGTAATGTTATAACGTCGTGGAGGCAAACCATACATTATAACGTGAGGAAGAGACTGTGCGATCAGGGCATTATAACATCGTGAGGAAGGAACTGCGATGAGATGTTATAATGTCGTGCCAGTGGGAGAGGTGGAGGATAGCAAAATTATAACGCACGTTATAAGGTTCAAGGGGTTTTAACATGCGAGCGAGAGTTATAACGTGATACTGGTGACGAAGAAGGGGCCGTGGTGTTATAATGTCGTGCCAGTGGGAGGGGTGGAGGATAGCAAAGTTATAACGTCGAGGAGGACCAGGGGATGTATGCCAGCGCAGGCATTATAATGTTGAGGAGGAGGGGCACGCCGGCAGGCGTTATAACGTTGACACTGGCAAGGAGGCGATGGACGCAGATGCGGGGGTTATAACGTTGAGGAGGGGGTAGACGCTAGCACAGGGGTTATAATGTTGACAGGCGATGGACCCAGGCACAGGGGTTATAACGCTAACAAGAAGGCGGGGCAGGGGTTATAACGTTGAAGAATGCATTATAACGTTGAGGTCCGAGGAGGGAGACCCAGGATGTATGCTGGCACAGCAGTTATAACGCACGTTATAATGTTTCAAGAATTTCAACTTCCCAGCTGCTAAGGTGACACGTTATTACGCGTCGGTCTGCATTTCACGCGCCACATTACAAAGGGGCTACATGGACTCCTCCTGCTGCACCGGCGTTCACGTCGGATGATCATGAACTAACGGTAATCGCGTCCTGCAAAGTCCCGGATGTGTAGCATGATGTACAAAAGCTGAGGAGGTTCCGAGTATAGATTGTCTACGGGAAAGTCAAAGAAGCCCTGGATCTGATTGACGTGTAGATCCATCGTGATGACGTGGCCACAGCCTGTGACGGCGAGCATGTTGGCAACGAGCATGGCGGTGATGGGTGCCCAGCTCTTGTCTTTTTTGTCCATGTGTCCATGCAGGCGTAAGGGTAGCATGGGATAACGGCAGTGATGTGGCGGGGCGGAAGCTGTTGGAATGACAGCCCTGGGCACAGCCTCATGAACATGGCCTTTTGGTACGCTTTTAGTACCTTATCTTATCTTATCTTCTTTCCAAGCGCGTTGTGTATATTTTCTCTGATGTAAGATAGCTTAGTACTATTGTCGTTGATTGGTAAAATTGTCCCCTATTTCTGAACCTTGTTACTGAACCTTTAGTCTAAATTGTACAAGTAGTCTACTGTCTGAATGAATAAGAGAAATCAATCTTCTTGCTCTTTACCTTGCGCGTCCATAATCATATCAGGTTATGGGCCCTGGTGCTGTTTAAAGCCCAGAGTTCACCCATTTTATATTGCATGCACATACTTTCTTTATTACTATGACTGATGACACTTCTACTTATAAACTCCATACTGAGAAGTTCATCACTGACGGTTCAAACTGGGTGTTCTATCACGACCGCATGATTTGGTCACTTCGATCGCGAGGGCTCGATGAACATCTTACTTCGGCGACAATTACTCAGAATTACACCAATGCAGGACCTATTAACAATTGAATGCCAGAGCAACGTTGGACTGCCGATGAAGCCACAATGATGCACATTATCGTGGCATCAATCCCGAATTCCGTCTTCACCAACATCAAGAGCAAGACCACCGCTATGGAGGTGTGAAATGTTCTGAGGGCGTTGTATGAGGGACGCATGACCACATAGTTCAGTCAAATATTATCATAAAACTGGTATATCCAACATGTACATTTCTTGTAGAATTAGGTGTATTCGACGGCCGGCCGACAAAACATATAATTGGGAGTGGCCAACTATATTTTGCTGGGGGTCACAAATGTACTACTAATTGCCTGTGCTAGCATAGTTTTTTTTTTGGCCGATACCAATTGTGACTACTTCTTACAAGAACATGGTATCGGCTGACCATAGTATAAGGATCAGCATATCTGATACCAACTGGTTGGTCACTCACAACAACCACATTTATGTGGTATTAGCCGACCACAGTATGCATGATGGTTGGCTGATTCCAACTGACTGGTCACTCATAACAATCACATTTATGTGGTATCGGCCGACCACAGTATGTATGATGGTCGGCTGATACCAACTGACTGGTTACTCATAACAACCACATTAGTGTGGTATCAGCCGACCACAGTATGCATGATGGTCGGCCGATACCAACTGAGTGGTCACTGACAACTACATTTATGTGGTATTAGCCGACCACAGTATATATGACAGTTGGCCAATACCACCTGTGGATGTGGTTTGGCTGACTATGGTGTATCAAGGTGATCAGGTACCATACTCACTCTTATATGAATGCAATATGTACTCATATACTGTAATAAGACCACATAACTACGAACAAGTATCAACAACTAGTAAGTAATAGTTGAAAAGGAGCAAGCATGTGATGATTAGAAATGAAAAAAAAAGCTACAAGTTACCTAGCAAGTGCAGCCCTTCTACCTACAGATGGTTTTATCCTTAATCAGAATCACAAAGCTTCTTACTTGGCTTGCGTGTACGCTGACTTCTCTTTATTGGGTCAGGATCATTATTACCTTTTTGAATTTCAGAGGTTTTGCTAGTAGATGGAACTGGAAAATGGAATGTGAGCTGGACATTTCCTTGTTGCAGGCTTCTAACCTTTGGCACCATCATCTGAGACCTTCTCTTTTGGCCTCTCACTGACATTTGGTGATGGCAATCTGCCAATCACCTCCTCAATGGCCTTGTTTACTTGTCGAATTTGTTTTACACCAAGAATTGACTCTTGAAGGAACCTTGGAGCACCTTCATCATCCTCCTCAACTTCTATGGCTCTTTCACACTCCCGTAAAAGTAGTCCAAATCCTAGGACAATAAATGACATGTCATTTTGATCAGCAAATGAGTATGTTCGGAGCAAATTGAGCACCACTTGAAGCTCATCCCGTTTGTCATGAATGTCTTAAAGAAGGTATTTTTGGCTCCATTTCCAAGATACCCAAACAGGTAAGCTGAGCTGTGAGTTTGGGGTCAAGGAAGAGGATTGGGTAATGGCCTTGTACAATATTTGGCAGTAATTAGACAGATATGTACAGATGAAGGGGGAAAGGACTTACAGAACCAGACAGTGCTAACATGCCATTTAGCAATGTTTTGTATGAGTGTTCAAAAGACAGGTCATGTAGGAAGTGTTCCCTGTTAGTGTTATTTGCTGCTGGACTCTGCTCCTGTGCCTCAGGAGTTGGAGTCTCGGAGACAGTCCGGGTCGGAGCTTCGGAGTTAGGTGAAGTTGAGGCCGGAGTTTGATGTTCGGGATTAGGCAAAGTTGGAACATCGGAGATAGGTGGAGTTGAATCTCTGGAAGTAGCCGGAGTTGATAGACGATGATAACGCAGATGCTTGGTTGGGGGTGGCCAGGCAGAGGCCCTTCTATCATTACCATCTGAGTCACCATTGTTGCTGAATTGGTCATCAGACTCTATGTCAACATAGGCTGCCCTTTTGTTGATCAACCGATTTGTTCCATGTTTCTTTGTCCGCTCGACAGTACGTGCAAGAGCAAATAACCCCAAGTCTGACTCTTGGGCCTTGAGGAATCTAAGAATGGGTTTTTTGGCCTCTGCCCGTGTAGTCCAGTGGTCCCAGAGCTGGGTTATCATATTTTTGGTCAACTTTGAGGGGTCCAGCACCTTAAACCCTTCGGGAATGGTGTCAACATCCAGATAGTCAGCTGGTGACTTGCCCAGCTCCAGCCAAGGGACACGTACGTCCTTACGCTTCGTAATTTTCACTGATGGTGATTAGAATATTATTTTTATTGAGAAAAATTAAACTTACTATAGGCTTTATGGAATATTTGCCACACCACACCTTGCTGCACCTTCATAGTGGCGGCCCAGATTGCTGGAAGCTGTGGATTGCCCAAAGGATCCACTGTTATCTCCGGAACCAGATCGTTATCTTTCTTATCATCAGAAACCTCATCTGTAGCATTTTATCTATGTTAGACAAAGTTATTATGAACTATTATACTCACCTTCACCGGCAATAAACTCCCCAAGGAGGTTAGCTCCCTCCTCATGCCAAGCCTGGTGTTTATCACATGACTTTAAGAAGGAGCGGCGATTTCCGCCAGAGATAGCCGTCTCAGCACTACAAGAGAAATTAGAATAAGAGCTAATAAACATCAAATGTCACAGCCTGATCTCGGAGCACTCACCTCGGACCTCTGACTCCGGCCTCCATCTCCATCTCTCGACTCCTCTACGGCCCACGTCCCTTCTCCTCTTCGTGCGTCATTACATTTTGAGTTACATTCTGAGTATCCTTGCCCGTTCTCCTGTTTCGTGTTCCCCTATTTTGTGCTGTAGTCTCCTGTCTAGTTCTCCTATCATTCCCACATGTATTTAGACCCTGCCTGGCGCCGAGAGGACCCTTATCGGTTCCTTCTTATTGCGCCAGATCTCTTAGATTGACAGGTTATGGGCCCTGTCTAGCGCTACAAAACCCATAAACCAAACAACTTCGCCAAAACCCGAAAACAGCACAACTCCCCACCATGGCCAACGACAACAGCACACACCACACCAAACTTCCAAAGCTAAAAGATGACGGCACTGACAACAACTATGGAGAATGGAAAATCCAAGCCTACCATGCCCTTCTCAACTGGGACCTCCTCAAATACATCGAAGGGCCAGACTCAAACCCTCCCATCGTGCCGCCCCTTCGTCAGCCTCAAATCTACCATGGTCATGATGGCGACGGAAACCCATCCATAACCCATGTCTCTGGCAACATCGTTGAACACAGTTTGGCCGTTGCTAATGCCCGCCCTTGGATGGCCGGGAACAACACAGCCCTCACTCGCATCATTGCCGCCCTTCCGGGCCACCAACTCCACCTCATCAAAGGCGTGAAATACGCCAAACTCGCTTGGCTCACCCTCTGCTCCGTCTACCAGCCACGCAACTCAATGCGTGCCACAACCATAAAACGCGACATCATGAGCTATCGCTGCCAATTAGACATGAATGTTGCCAAATGGTTGAACGACATGCAACGCCTCTACCACTCCTTGCGCGACCTCGACAATGAGCGAATGAGCGACTGCAACTTCGCACTCACCGTCTTGGATCTCATGCCCCAAGATGACACCTGGAGAAACTTTATCTCTGGGCTGCGCAACCAAGTACGCGAATTGGATGCCACAGGATCTCCTATCGACTTCATCACCTACATCCTGGCCATCCGCGACGAATACTGGTACCAACACAGGAACGACAAAAATGTCACTTCCCACATCTTCACTGCACGGTCAGACGCCTCCAAGAAGAAATGCACTCGCCCCGCTGATCTCGTGGCTTCCTCAACCTCACCTTCAATGACCACTGGCAACAAGTGGACTCGCCTACAGAACCCTGACAAACACTGCACCAATCCGCACTGCGGCTCCCCTTGCGGCCACGACACCGCGGACTGCATTGCATACACTGGTGCCAAACAGGGCCAATATGGCAAATGGTGGCGCGGTCCTTGGAACATCCATCTTCCCAAAACCCAGCGCTCCAAAGCCAACAATGTTCCTCCTCCCTCACACCCTGCTCATGCCCGTCTCGCTAAACCCTCCATGAACCAAGCAGAAATCGCCACTGCCGCCGCAGACCGCTCTAGCACTGCCACCATCCAGTCCATCAACTCCACTCAAGACAACAGCTCGTCCCTTACACCTCACACCTTCCATTCGTGGAACACCTACCTTGAGGATGCCACCATCCTTGCCACACTTCCCGTACTCAATGACGCCCTTCCCTGTGACAACTCCTGTCACCACGACTCCGGTGCCAATCGCCATGTCTTTCACGATCGGTCCGCCTTCGAATCCTACAAACCCATGAAGCCCATCACTGTCAAAGGCTTTGGACAGAACCTCTCTGCCACCACCATCGGCCAAGGCACCGTCCGCCTCGAAGCACAATACAACAACCAAAAACACATCATCCTCCTTGACAATGTGCTCCACATCCCCGCTGCTCGTTCAAACCTTATCAGCGGGATCCAACTAGACAAAGCCGGCGTCGTTTCCATCCTTGGGAACTACACCATCTTTCTCTCAGTCAATAACCAAATCATCATCAAAGGTACCGTCCAAAATGACATGTACCACCTTGACGTGAAAATACTCCGTCCAAATCCCCTACCACTCGCATCCCGCATTAGTCCCCCTAACCTCACATCTCATATTAGCCCCCCCACCCTCGCATCACGCATCACTCCCAATATCCTAGCCTCCCAATCCCCCACGGGTTTTTGCACCGCCTAATGGGCCACATAGGCATAAAAGGGCTTCACTCTGCTGTCGATGGCCTTCCACTCGATAACTCTACAAATAACTCTTGTGACGTTTGCGCCCGTGCTAACATCCGACGTTCTCCTTTTCCCGACTGCTCCCTCCACCGTGCCAATAATCTCCTCGACCGCATTCACTGCGACATATGTGGCCCCCTGCCCAACTGTTACAGTAACTTCTCCTACTACATACTCTTTATCGACTGTCACTCTCGCTTCATATCCCTCTTTCTCATGAAGACTTGCAATGAAGCTCTATCTCTCTTCATCCAGTTCCAAACTGCTGCCAAAAACTTCACTGGTCAAAAGATCAAAACCCTTTGGGTCGACAACGCCCCTGAACTTGTTCAGGGACAAATGGAAACCTACTGCAAATCGAAAGGAATTATGTACGAGAAAACTGTCCCCGACTCTCCATCTCAAAATGGCATCGCCGAGCGCACCAACTTGACCATCTGCAGCATCGCCCGCGCTATGCTCATTGATGCAAACTTACGCGACTACTTCTGGCCGTTCGCTGTCTTAGCCGCCACCCACATAAAACAACGTGTACCCCACTCTTCCCTCCCTGCTGGCACCACTCCATTCTCTCTCTGTTTCCAACATTGTCCAAATCTCTCACACCTCCGACCCTTCAGCATTCGCTGCACCACACGCATCATAGCCACCCATCTGTCCAAATTTCAACCTCGTGGCGAATCCGGTATCTTTCTCGGTTACGCCAAAGATGCAAAAGGCTACCTCATCTGGGTCCCCCACAATGGCAGCAACGGAGGCTCTGTAAAAGTACGGAGAGACGTAATCTTCCACGACTTCCCCCCTCCAACACCTTCTCCTAATGTCCCCCAACATTACACCCCTCTCTGGGAAACAGTCGACTTTCCCGACCACATACCTCTAAACGACTCCCAAAACCTTAAACCCGTACCCCATAACACCCCTGTGCCTGGGCATTCTGTAACGTACACGAACGACCCTCTCGTACCCCAAAATGTAATTGGGCATCCTGTACCCCAGTACATAACCAGGCGTCCGCTGTCGTATACGGACGACCCACCTGTACCCCAAACCATACCTGGGCGTGTTGCACCCCAGTACATAACCGGGCGTCCCCTGTCGTACACGGATGACCCAACTGTACCCTCAAACCCACTTGTAACTGATCAGGCCCCATCAGAAATACATGATCCTCCCACGACTGAACCCACTAGTGACACCACTCGCCCCCGGCGTTCCACTTGCCTACCATCCAAATACACCGACTTCATCCCCTCCGACACCATCATCAACCAACTCTTGCAAATCGAGGACGATGAACTCACAATTCCATTACCAGACGGCCCCTCCTCACTCACTGACATCGTCCCACACATACTCAACGCCGACCTTGTCCTTGATGGGATCTCCAACTTCTCCGCTGACGATGAACACAATCCACCAACCGTACACCACGCCCAACGTTCCAAATACTGGAACGAATGGCTCGCTGCCATGCATAAGGAGCTAGAAGCCCTCAAAGCGAAAGGTGTCTATGAAGAAGTTCCCGAACTCCCCCCCGGCAAAAAGGCTATCCAATGCAAGTGGGTCCTCCGAATCAAACGCGACCAGAACGGCCAAATATCTCGCTTCAAAGGACGCCTTGTTGTAAAAGGATTCACACAAGTCTTCGGACAAGACTTCACTTTTACATTCACCCCTGTCGCTCGCTGGGACTCCATCTGTTCCATCCTCTCCATTGCCACTCTCCATGACTTCGAACTACGTTACATTGATGTCAAAAACGCGTACCTAAATGCACCTCTCCACAAAGAAATCTACATGACCACCCCCGACGGTTCCAGTTCCAAATATTGGCGCCTCCACAAAGGTCTCTATGGACTTCAACAAGCTGGACGCCAATGATACCTACACCTATATGAAGCCTATTCAGACCTCGGTTTCTCTCGTTGTGAATCCGACTGGAGTGTCTACGTCCGAAAAACCCCCTCGTCCCTCTCCATCTCTGCCACAAGCGTTAACGATCTCCTCATCGCGTCTGACTCCAAATCTGAATCTGACTTGGCCGCCAGCCAAATTAAAAGCAAATTTGCTATCACAGACAGCGGCACCACAGAATGGCTACTTGGCTGTCGCATCTGCAGATGGAGAGACCGCCGCCTTCTCATAATCAACCAAGAACAGTACACCACTGCTATACTTCATGACTTTCACATGGAAAATTGTAATTTGGTCAAAACACCCTGCCCGTCATTCCGCCTAACAACTGACATGTGCCCTACTTCCGATGAAGAACACAAATCCGCAGCAAAACTGCCCTACTGCGCCATCGTCGGAAAATGCATGTATCTCGCAAACTGCACGCGCCCTGACATATCCTTCGCCATGCGCGAACTTGCAAAATTCATGTCCAATTACGGCTCAAAACACTACGAAGCTGCCAAGCACCTCCTCTGGTACCTACAAGGGAGTCGCACCCGAGGCATCATTTATGAAAATGCTCCCAACCCCCTTCCGATTTTCAAATCTTTCACTGATTCGGATTGGGCTATGTCGGAAAACAGAAAATCCATCTCCAGATTTATTGTCGAATGTGCGAATGGCCCAATTGCATGGAGCTCAAAACAACAGGTTGTTGTTGCTCTCTCCTCATGCGAAGCCGAATACCTTGCCTGTTCCCACTGTGCCCGCCAAATACTTTGGCTTCGTTCCCTATTCTACGAACTTGGGTTCCCTCAACAACAACCGACTCCCCTCTACTATAATAACCAGGGCACTGTCGCCTGCAGCCACGATCCACAATCTTACTCCTGCATGAAACACATTGACATCCGTGCACATTTCATTCATGACTCTGTCAATCGCCGCCTTGTCGACATCCATCACATCCCTGGGTCAGAAAATCCTGCAGACCTCTTTATCAAACCCCTTGCACACGTCACCTATACCAAATGGCTTACACACCTTGGCATGGACCAAGACGTCCCCATTGCAAATTAGCAAAACCGCTCCGACCACTCTGAGATCACGGGGGGGTGTCACAGCCTGATCTCAGAGCACTCGCCTCGGACCTCTGACTCCAGCCTCCATCTCCATCTCTCGACTCCTCTACGGCCCATGTCCCTTCTCCTTTTCGCATGTCATTACATTCTGAGTTACATTCTGAGTATCCTTGCCCGTTCTCCTGTTTCGTGTTCCCCTATTTTGTGCTGTAGTCTCCTGTCTGATTCTCCTATCGTTCCCACATGTATTTAGACCCTGCCTGGCGCCGAGAGGACCCTTATCGGTTCCTTCTCATTGTGCCAGATCTCTTAGATTAACATCAAAGTTATTCACTTACATTAATGTCGTTGGATTAGATGATTTGGGAGTCTCATAGCAATGCAGGACAACAGTGTAAACACCCATTGAGCAGCGTATAGCATCAATAAATTCTGCTGTCCTTTTTGCTAGGTTCTTACTTCGGTAGCTAAGTAGAAAATCAGTCAAAAGCCCTTCAGAACAGCAAATAAAACTCACATTGACATTCTATTTTTGTCATCAGCACCCTCAGCATTCCACTTTGCAGCAGCTTTCTCTGCTTCCTTCTTTTTGCTTGTGGAAAGCTTATCATACCATTTTTTCTTAATGGCATTGTGCTGGCCAATACTGTTTTTTTCAGACACTTTTCGCCCCTTCCTATCAACCTGAGCAAACTCTTCTGTCCAAAGTTTTCTAGCAGCACAATAGCCATCAAATTTATGCCAGTAATCCCCAGCAAAGACTGGCTTTGTGATAGCTTCACATTGCTTAGGTGTCAAGTATTCTTCGCCTTTCTTGAGCTGTGCCAACTTTTCTTTTTCCTTCTCACGGTCGTCGTCATCATCAAGCATGTATGAATGAAATTCATTGCAGATTGCCTGTAAATTTAATTGTTAATAAATGATAAGTAGCTACCCACATATGGAACTCAGAGAAATAAAATACATACCCAGCAGAGATTTTTCGGAAGCCTAATGACTTGCTCATCATGCAAGGAAGACTTGGTAATCTCCTCCTCACAATCATTGAGAATCTTGGCACGGGTGGTTGGATAACCACATGCCTCTATATACTGCTGGACATATTTATCAAGGGTATCAAAAAAGATCACAGTCCAATTAGTAGACATGATGGAGGAAGTATGGGAAAGAACAGAAATTTTCTCACTTTTTGTCTGAGAACTGGCAAAATGCGGGACTAACTTATTATAACTATGCATCTGGAACATGTCAAATGACAACTTGCATGTGCAAAAGAAGTGTTCTGGACCATTGGCTTCCGGTAACATTTGTTATGGCCGACCTATATTTTACTTGAATATGAATGCAGTAAGTATTAAAATAATATTTTTTAATTATGTGAAGATAAAAGGCACATTACAGTGTGTTCAAATAAACCTTGATGTTGTGTTATTCTCAAAACAAAATTTTGGGGGGACGGCAAAGTCTGTCACCAGTGGTCACAACTCAGTCATGTCAACTTGAAACGCAAAATGTGATGATATTGGCTGACTTGCTATGTAATATACAGTAGCTCAGGTAAGCAAACATGGTTGTAAAACGTGAAACGTGATGACATTGGCCAACTATGCTACGTTGTAATTTATGCAGATGTGTAATCTGTCACATGGTATGACATTTCCTAAAATGGAAGACATCACATGGTTTTTGCATCACGTGTATTCTATAAGTCAATCAACAAATGCGTGAGAACTGCTGAGTTGCAATTCAGAGTGGGGAGCGACGCATTCCATGGACATGAGCACTCAGCCAAGCTCTGCGCTCGTTTTGTTTCCCATCTATTCGCATGCTCAGACATCGCCCCTCCCCCCACACCCCCTTCTACCAACCCAACCCCTCGGCTGGACCATTTATTGCCTATGCCCTTCATCGCACACGGTTGCATTCATCCAATGCCATCCATGACTCTTGGGGTGCTTTATCTTCTTCAATGCCTCAAGGTCCGTTTTCCCGTTGCTAAGGGGTCCTCCGGCCATCTCTTATTTATTTCAGTGTTTATGCTCGCCTCCAAGGTTATCTGTGATGACCCTTATTCTAACAAGTTGTAGTGTATTGTGGGTTAGTATGTCCGTGCTTCGGGAGATCAACCAGATGGAGCAAGAGATGTGCTCCTACCTAGAGTGGCAGCTGAATGTCGGTCAGTCCTATGACATTGCGGGATTTTCAATCCCGAGTCCAGGTCCCTATCCACCGACGGTACTCCCTCCGCCAACACTGCCTCCACCAAAGTACAGGGAACAACGTAAACTCAAGTACAGGCTCATTAATACCTGCTTTCGCTTCACAGGTATCCTTGTCTAAAGAGGCTCTTGTTATTCCCATTCCCTCGATCCCAACATACCCCTCATCTCCCCCCAATACCCCCAAGGCCTCCCACCCAGCCTCGACCTCTCCCATGTCATCAGTCTCGCCGAAAATGCTGCCCAATGCACATGGGTCGGGATTTATCAAGGTTGTATCGGCCGAGGCTCCTGTCATCCCCCACAGCTACAGATCAAGTGCAATACTAGGAAAGACTGCTAAGCTGTCGCGTCAGCTGCCCCTACATCGTGACTGTAGCTCCCAAAAAGCCAGACCAGGCACAGCCAGTTTGTGTACGCTACATGGGCTGTCTGGTAAACCGCCCTGAGTCTCATCTGATGCTCTATTTTTTTTTCCTTCTCAGTTTCTCATTTTCTCACTTACATGGATATCTCTGTGATGCTTTATCTCTTCTGCTTATTTGCTGCCCCGCAACGGTCTTGCCAACAACAGGGCCAACTCGTTATGTAACATATATGTATAATCTCTGTTACGGTTACACTTGGACCGTTCACGTGTTCCGGGATTCTGGACTTCTGCTGCGGAGAGCAACAGGCGTTACTTCAGAGAAGCTTCGCTGTCCGGTTCCGTTCAGAGGGGTAGAGCGTGATCAATAAGATTACGGAGCGATGATGAACAAGTTTGGAAGTTCCCTCTGAGTGTTTGGTGCAAATGTATGGTTTGCAAGACAAAGTCAAGCTTAAGGCTTTCTACAGGTACATGGCAGCCTTTATATACTGGTGGTACATTTGGTCAAGCTTTGAGTAAAGATTGGGTGACCTATTCGTCTGCTTAACCAAAGTAGACGAATGGGTCATTGGTCAGATACTCGGGTTCAAGGGCTCGGGCAGAAGCATCGGTTAGGAACAAGGGTCAAGGGCTCGGACAGAAGCATCGGTCAGGGACAAGGGTCAAGGGCTCGGGCAGAAGCATCGGTCAGGAACAAGGGTCATCACTCAGCTGCCGAGTCATGGCTCGGCCATGGCTCAATTGCGTCATGAGAGGGAAAGGGGGATCGTAACATAGAATATCCAAGAAAGAGATGAGGCAATGCATCCACTGCCTCAGTGGTCACAGAACTGGAAGAGAATCAGGAAAGAAACGTGTCAATCTCTGACACTTGCTTCCGATGCATCAAGAGGCTTGCTCGCATCCATCATTGCCTTTTATTCATCACCCTTGGCATCGCACATCACCCATTTTCCCTCCTGTCGAGCCACACACAATCCTCACTCTATACACAGCAGAATCCAAAGCTGAAGCTGTCGCGGATGGCAATGGCAATGGCAGAATGGGTGGCGCGAAGGAAAGTGTGATGATTGAGTGTGTACTGGACGCACTTGTCAATCTTGCTGTGAGGATGTGCACCGCTGTGGCGACAAGCTTCTCCCGTTCTTGCATGAGACCGTCCCATGTTCGTGCTGAACTGTCTCACGTATCTCATCAATATGCCTGCATCATACCCATAGTGCGTGGAGCTGGATAGTGCTGTCAAGGCGCATGTGTTGGAAGCCTGGAACTCATCGAGGAGCATGTAGTTGGACTTGAGAGTTATATTGTTTATTCATGGGGACGAGATTTTAGTGCATTTTCTATTACAATACTGATGTAATCACATACTTTTCTATAATGAACTCAATGAGTGAGCAACAGCCCTAAAAACACTTTCTTTTCTGGTGTGTCATACAAATGACACAATCACAAAGTAACGAAAAACACCCATGAAATAACACTGAGTCACTGGCTACAATCCTGCTCCCAATCCAAATCTACAAACGATGTGAGTGCCTTAACTCAAGCTCCCATTGGTTCCCATGTCGGAAGCAAACGGAGATATGTGATTGGACTGGAAGCGAATAACAGCGTGCTATTGGCTTGACAATGGGGAGAACTCTCCAGAAATGGGAAGACAAACATGAACTTGCATAACGTTACGACGGATTGTGAGACGCGATGACGCACTGTATTAAAATGTAGACGTACGCGTTCACTGTCCCCCATCGACCTCTCTGTTCATTTTTCTTCACCTCTTCCTCTTTTGTGTCTTCACAACTGTTTTATTTCTACGCTTTCAACGGGTCTGCATATCCTGGTCCGACTGGCTGAGCAACTGATAACATAAGCACTCCATCTGATGTCTACTCTTCTCGACAGTTGAATTGAACACCATTGCGTTTGAAAACTTCATGCACTGCCACGTGCGTGAGTTGTCGAGAAGAGCACTGGAGTCCGACTTTTACCAATGGAATTCCCAAAGAATGCACATGTCCCCTTCACCGGCTCAGACGATTATCGACGGCGACGAGTTTTTGAGCAGGCGACAATGCAGTCAGCGGGAACGCCGCCTGAAGAAAAACACAGAAAGAGACGCTTTGAGAACCGGTGTTTCCGGGTGTATGACGGATCAGCTGGTGTTGCATTTGAATAACACAGTTTTCCAATCGGTGAGTGATTTGTATGCACGATCTCTGATCTCTTGCTATAGTAATCTGTTCCAAAGACAGTGACCGCTCCCTCGAGCTCTGCGACTTCCGACGGGTGGGCATAGTAGGGCTGGTAATGTTTTGCACAGCTGACTATTTTCAGCAATGACTTTCTGACCTGACGACAACGCAGTCAGCAAATACGTCGGAAGAGAGAAAACACTCAAAGAAAGGGGAAGGAATTGTCGACTACAAATGGTTGCAATCACACAAATCGCTCTCTTAAACCTACGATTGAGAAAGAACAACACTGGAATGTAAAAAAAAATCACCAATGAACAAAAGAAAATATCCTTAAAGCCGCTCCAATCGAGTACAAGACAATTTACGCACACACCACTGCGACGAGGACGAGGACAGGTGCGACTGACAAAAATGAGAACGAAGAGGAACACACGCATATCTGTCGTCGTCCGTTGCTTTCTTCCTCCATCATTTTGTTATCAAATTAAAAAAGCTCAGACAGGATCAATTGTGCAACACGTATTTACATCTGTTAGTGAATTATATTGGACGGTAAACAGTCTGTTTGTATTATTAGTCGGACAACTATAAACGACGTGTGAAGACTCACTATCACCTAAACCATGCAAAGCACGGGTCAAGCGCTAGTATGTCTCAATTACCCCACTGAATCAGCCACTTGCTCTTCCTCCGGTTCCTCGGCATTCAGCTCCTCCTCATCTCTTATCCTGAGCCAACCGCTTGCCGTCTCCCCCCGGTCCTTAGAAATGGCAAGGAGTGTCGCATTGGGTGGTTTAATAATATTAAAAACCAATTTCTCCATCATTCTGATTCCGCCCACTTTTCCACAGTCTTCTTTATTCTTACACTCAACACGATAACTAGTGACCTTCTTGTTCTTGTCCTGGTTGCTTGGCAGGGGAATGAATTTCCACGGATTAAATGTTCCGCAACAGGGACATTGAGGCGACAGCTGTGTACCCCAGGGCTGATATGCTTTATGTGCCCATAGGTAGCGGATGATGGAATTGGGAGTAATGTGAATTATGTTAGTATGCTTGCCCAGCGATGCACACTCCTTCAGTGTAGGCTCAAGAGTTTTCGAAAATTCATATCCATGTATTACCACGGATTTAATTAGTTTCGTAAGAAGGTCCACAGTATACACTGTAGACAAGCGTTTGGCATCGAAAGCAAGGGCATTGCTGATGCCTAGGCTATTGGAAATTAATTAGTAATATGGTAATATAACCAAAAGAAGAAATCCAGTACCTTAATAAGCCATTTCTCAATTCACTTAAACAATGCGTTACAGCTGTGCCACAAGCCAATAGATATAATATGGCGCTGCCAAGTATGGGCCTCAATGGCCCAAGAATATAATTAAGCCACTGTTGAGCTGGTCAGTATCAGCATGAAATAATAAAATAAAACCAGTACTCACATCTGACATGGCAGCGGAGCCCGGCTTGCCTTGCTCATCGTGACCTAGCCAAAGGTCGCCAGTGTCGGGATCCAAATGCGTCGTGACGTATGCTATGACATGTTTGTAGTCGGAAAGATCGGCAACCAGCTTGGTGACTTGGTTGGTCCTCTCATCCAGGGTGTCCACTGTACTGACGTTGAAGGGCAAGTCTATGGCAAGAAGTCCCATGTTATTGGGAAAATATTCAGAGAGAAACTGTTCCACTATAGTAAAGTGGAAGATGTGTTTGATACTGTGAAGTCGAATATGTAGAAGTATCGTTCGAGAGGCTTGTACTCTGGTGGTGGTGAAAACTTGAAAGGTGCCAGTAACTTTAACAAAGTTCTGTAAAACGGGCATCCCTCGAAGGGTAAAGCCCTGTAAAAATCAGTATAAATAGAAAATAAATAGAAAAGGCACTTACAATATACATTTCTTTGCCATTGCTTAAACAATCTTGCCAATGGCAAGAGGTGCATTTGAATATTACTTCCGGCTCCTCAAGCTTATGAAGTTCATCTTTGGAAACTTCTATACATTTATTGCACACTATCCGATTGCAGTCCGGCATGTTGCATTTTCACAGGTCTCTGCCATCCTGACACATAAAATAATACTAAGGAGAATAACAGTCCCGTCAGTCCATGCGTCTTACAAAATCTCTAAAATAATAAGAACTTACATCAGGGTTCTTATCTTCTGGCGCGGGCGCGGATGCTTGCGTCGCAGATATTTTGGCTTGAGCCGTTTAACCGGTATGATTTATGGGAGAACCCAAAGAAATGGCTCCCGCGAGTGGTATCCTTTTCACTTCCCCACCAGTAGACATTGTTTCTCTGACTATGATTTTTACCATCATGTAACTTTGTGTGATAGTGCGATTGAACAGTGGGCTTAAGTTATGTGACTGTGGCGATCCTATTTATGTGCGATGGCAATACTCGATTGCGTGAAAAAATGACGTGATCCCTTGGTTTATCCGGGATTGACAGCGAAGGCTAATTACGCTGATTGCGAGGCCGACAGTTGGTTTCACGATAAGCAATCAATGCGATCACGTGAGAGATGCCAACAAATCAGTTCTCAATTTCAAATCAAGAAGAACGGCATAGGCATAGATTACCCATATATAGTTGTGTAAAATGGCCAGCGATTCTCTAAAACTTCACATGGATGTAGCTACATATATTCCAGAATACATGTTTCTTTCTTCTTTCTCCAATATTATGTGATTCAAACGGATCACGGTGACAGCAAAATTCTGCCTTGATTGCGTGGTTATCACTGGTTAGCTAAGTGCCGGCCAAAATGATTGAACCATCTGGGCCGATTCATCTTCCCATCTCTCTTTGTATACAGTTTTTTTTGTGCCCGAACACACATAGATCTCACCCCCGATTAATGATGAAGGCCTCACAAGTGACGACTCAAACCCTGAAAAAAAATTTGAGGGGCCCTATCCCAATTCTCAGTCAATATCGATAAGTTAGCCAAAGAATACACCCTTTCGTGCCTGTGCCTCACTGCCTCCAGCATTCTCTCTTCGCTTGTTTCCACACCTGTTCCCACGCCACTTTTCTTACAGTTGGAGCAAGCACCGTCAAACTTCCTCCCATGACTGGCACATTACAGCGGCATAATAAAACCTCTTGGCACTCATAACAGTAGTATTTTCAGAAAATGTAATTACATTGGTATTGTGATGTGAAACAGAAGGTGGTGATAACCGTGAGCAACCCCTTGATGTGTCGGAAGTAAGTGTCAGAGATTGATACATATATGTTACATAACGAGTCGGCCATGTTGTCAGCAAGACCGATGATATGACGGAGAGCATGGGGGCGAGTGGTAGACATACCTGTGCTGAGTGGGGTGGGTCGTGAGGCGCATCATCGCACTCATTGGTGAGAGGAAGCATTATTCTGAGGGCAAGCTGGCAAGACGCTTCTCGCCCAAGCTAATACCTCATGGATGCTGTCAGGCCATAAGCCGGATGAGGGGGCTGGTTGTTGGATGGTGGGTGAGTCGTGATGGGGTTGTAGATGAATTGTCTTCATTGTAGCACCCTAAGGAGCAGTACACTTCATTCCTAGACGCACAACGGATCACGGACGGGATCAGCATGCAAGTGGGAGGGGGGAAAGCCAAAGGCGTACCAAGTGATGGTTACACGTCAAGCATCACCGAGTGTCCATTGCGAAAGGGATGAGGGAGAGGTCTCTTGGTATCAGGGAAATGAGGAGTATGTTCAGAATCGAGGGACTGGGAATAACAGCGCATCTTTGGACAGGGATATCAGGTGAAAGGGGGGGTTGACGTCGCCCTTGTTGGGAGCATATGTATAGGGAACATCACGGGTTTGTGTGACACCACGGTGTCACAGTCACAGGTCACGTGGGTGAGGGTTGTTGGGATTTCGTATCCTTGCCTACACCACGACCTGTTACTGCGGGTAAGGGGTTTGTTTACGGATATGAGCACTTTTCAGCCTGCTCAGGCTTGTCGTTGGTGCAGTAATTTATTTTTTTATTTTTTTATTTTTTTTGATATCCCATTTGTATCCCAGCTCGTGACGTGCGACGAGTCAAAACTATGGGCACTGTTGACAGTGCCTCTTGCTTGCATCCTCGCCCCTCACTGGCCTCACCACCCACCCACGACCCAGATATCAAAGCTTCAATGCGGTCAAGAGGTATGTGCCATGCACTACTGGCAACTGATCCCATGACAACCCCTCAGATTTGCCCGCGATCCGGACATCAGGGAGACGACATTGCATCGCCTGTATCACCACGCACATGGCTTGCCAGGCTTGGTATGGTAGCAACAGCACCTGCAGGTGCGCGACAATTTCATCATTTCAGTTTACCTTGCTCACAACGCCATTAGAAAGCTCGGACGACGACTTGGGGTTTTCAGCGAGGGAATGACCTCTTCAACACCCCGATCCCAGAGTCTGACCTACCCACTATGTGGCTACACCTGGGATTCGTCTGATGATGATGACGGCATTGACGAGGAGGACAGGACTGTCACTGCGTGTCCTCTCCAAGGTGCCCTCACCAAACACACACCTCCCCCTCCCATGCCCTCTCTCCCGCTTCCGCTGGAATCGTTATTGGAGGATGGAAGGGGATCGTCATTACCACGTGGAGAAAGATGGAAACCAGGAGAAGTGCGTGGTTTTCTAATATCATGTTCCACACATTCACAGCAGGCGACTCCGCGAGCACACAGCAATGACGCACACACCCCCACTGCCATATATAGGCATCGCACACACACACCCATGCACACCCAAGACGATTCCGCGCTCTCCATCGCACAATTCACACACACTCAGCCCTACTGCCACTGATCAAGAACTCACAGAGGGTTCTGCTGGTCGCAAGCCCGAAACCTACTTTGACCTGCACGTTTCAAATCAGGGTCAACAGCTACAACATCTCACCAGCAGACAACACCATGCATGTACATACAGGCAGAACGACGATGCATCACCGTTCCAAGCATCCATCGCACAGGCTGTCAACTCCCAACTCAAGCAGGCCTGATTCGTTATTGGTGAGTTTCGATCCTCGCCCTCCATCTCAACATATAGACGACGCTGTGCGCACACAAGAGCAGAACAATGCGCTCGCCTTCAACCACTCAAGCCCTCCATCACACGGCACACGCACATACAGGGCTGGGCTGGCAGACAATTGGCATCCTCACCAAGTTGGACTTTGATGGACACTGGCATGCATGTGTTGGGTATGCTCACAGGACGACAATTATGCATTTTGTATCTGTACTAGTACTGTAGGCACTTAATACAAATATTGAATGTGAGTGTCAAGTGAAGAAGGGGTCGAAAGCTAAGTAGAAACGAGATGTACACACGCACATTATCGCTGCACTGGATGTATGAAAGGAAAGACAAAAAGACAAGGAAAAAGATGGGAAAGACGGCAACTATGTGGGCTGTATGCCACGTCGGGCAACCGCCGGACTGATCGATCTACTTTCCACGCGACCTGTCTGCCATTACTGTAAGCCCCTATCTCGACAATCTCCCTATCGAACCACTCAGGCACAAGTCTGGAAAATAACGAGCATCGATGGGACCTTTGGGTTTGCAAGCCCAATCCACCAGAGAAGCATGAGGTCAAGCCTGAGTTGAGGCTCTTCCTCCAATTAGTACCAGGCCTCCATCAAAACCACAACGTGTGGCCCTTTCACTTCTTGTAATTTTGTAGAAGTAACACCAACAATGTAATTTATTTTTCATAACTGAGTGCAGGACAACAAAACCCTTGTAAACTCGCAAGTTATAGTTACACCACAGCAAACCCCAATACCCTCAGCAGGTTATCGTCACACCGTGACAAACCCTCAAACCGTACTGAAACCTTTGGATGGGGGGTACAGTGTGTATGTGTACCCTTTAGGGTACGGTGTTTGAGAGTACAGGTGCGGTGTCAATGTTTCCGACCCGTCCCATACCCGTGCCAAACCCTAGCTCAGCCTCTCCATGACACGATTCACACACACTCACTGACGCCGCCACAAGCACACAGACAAGGAACACTTCACCATTAGACGACACCACATCGCCTGCGCCTATCCCAAGCCCTCTGTCGCATGCACACAAGATGACACCGCGTGCGCATACAGGGAAACAATGCTGCACGCACTCAGACAGGCAGATAACTACCTTAGGACCACCTATGTAGTTAAAGTTGTTTGATTTGTTTGAAGTACTGTATTTTTTTAAATATATCATAAGAGCATCAAATAACTGCTGCTCTGAATACATGTGCAGTAAATTACGCTCACGTGCCACATTAGGCAACCACCGGACCGGATGGACCCTCCGACTTGGAAGGACGTGTACGAGGAAAAAAACACGACCACGTGATATTTTCAACTCTGAATTTGGTCATTGAAAATTTTTCAACTGTCAGACGATGCTTTCTCCCTTCTTTTCCTTCCCCCATCTTTCCCTCCCATCTTCTCTCCCCCCCACATCTTTCCGGCCGGTGTGAGCGCTGTTTGTTATGATGTAGGGGGCTGCAGCCTCTACATCATAACAAACTGCTTTGTGGTGATGGTATGGTTCCATTCTTGCTGTATGGGTGTCTGGGCACTTGTCCCGACACCCTTTTTTCACTTACTTTTTGTTCACAGCTCACAGCCTGGTACGGGGACGATGTGTCAGGGACATTTCCCTGCTCTTGTCCCTCTGCCTCCCCTTGTCCCTCTGCCTCCCCTTGTCCCTCTGCCTCCTTGTCCCTTTGCCTTTCCTCGTGATGTGTTGGAGATATCTCCCCGCTCTTACACTTTTATTTTGTATGCATCTTCTAACCCTTTTGTTCGCAGCTGATACAGGGATGATGTGTCAGGGACATTTCCCTGCTCTCGTCTCTCTGCCTCTCCTCGTCCCTCTGCCTCTCCTCTCCTCGTGATATGTTGGGGACATCTCCCCGCTCTCACTTATTTCTCGTCCCTCTGTCTCCTTGTGATGTGTCGGGAATATCTCCCTGCTCTCACTTTTATTTTATTTGCAACTTCTAACCCTTTCGTTCGCAGCTGATACAGGGACAATGTGTCAGGGACATTTCCCTGCTCTCGTCCCTCTCCATCCCCTTGTGATGTGTCGGGGATATCTCCCCGCTCTCACACCTTAACTTTGTTTGTCACTTCTAGCCCTTTCATTCACAGCTGGTACAGGGACGATGTGTCAGGGACGTTTCCCTGTTCTCGTCCCTCTCCCTCTCTTCATGATATGTCACTGCTCTCACACATATTGTGTTTGCAGTTTAGCGCAGAGTGATGTCGGGGTGGGTGGTCCCCCGTTCTTATCTCTGTCTTGTTGGTGGCACTGATGTGTCGTGATTGCTTTGCCGTGGGTATAGATTGGTGCGTCAGTGGGATGTCCCCACTTTCAACTGGTGAGTTAATGTTTTTCTTTCTTTCCCCGCTCTCATTCTGTTTCTATTTTGCAGGTGATGTTTCCATTTAGGCCTGCGGGTGTAGTTTGGTATGCCAGGATGCCCCTCCCATCGGTGAGTTACAATCTTCACTTGTGCTCTATTCTCATCTAGCCAATACAGTAAATCGCCTTCAAGTGGCTTGCTGTCAACTTTGTTCCATAGTAATTTTTTTAGATAAATTCTTTTCGCTTGGCCAGCTTTGGTGAGGAGAGGGCCCCTCCTTGCTGGGCTGGCCTTGCACCCTTTTAGTTTACATTTTTTTCTAGTGTTAGTTGTCGATTTGTATTATTAATTCATGTCGGGTCGAGAGCAGAAGAGGGAAATCATCATGTGGTTTGTGGTCACGTGACCATTATGACGTTGCACAAGATCACGTGATCAAATCTGATTTGTGATGAAAAGCGTGAAGCACAAACCTAGATGGGGATCTCAGTGGCTGCGCATGTGGTTCAACCTATAGCAGACAGATGGGATGGGTTCTAGTTGGTAAGCGTGGCATAATGACTACTGCAGGATGTCTGCTCATCTCAGCGGTTGCGCGTGCAGCATGATAACTGAGGTAGCCAAAAATCTTGATCTGGAGTCCTATGATGCAGGCCTTAATGCCCCAAGACCAGTAAAAACTCATAAATATATACAGAAGGCTAAATAGTTATCCATGGATATCTTTGCGGCGTTCTGCTCTGCAACAGTCTTGCTGATGACGCAGCCAACTTGTTATATAATATATACTAGCATCTGACCCGTGCTATGCACGGATGTGTTTTCTGTATTTCAAAGTGGACCGCCACTTCGCCTCCTTCGCTTTACAACCATCTTCGCCACTACAGTTGCTCTTTCTTTCCTGTCCACCTTCGTTAATGCGCAGTTCTCCAGTACCACCACCGCCTTGGACATCATAGCCATCAAGGCCTATTTCACCAATGTACAACTCACCCCCGATCTCGTGCAGACTTTTGACCCCTCAGTCGTCATGAACATCAGTTTTTCTAGCATTGGTGTTATTTTGCTGGGTCAAAACCTTTCCCGTTGTAGTGCAATACGTGAGAAACAGGATTTAGGGATACAGTAAGTATAGACACTTTTTCTGCGAACCAGGGCATCATGCCACAAAACCAACGTGGAATACTCATATGACCGAGCTCATGTTGAGTGGAAGGATCTTGGTAAGGCTGCTGTGCAATCGGTCCTATCTGAGCGATGGTTCACAAATTGGAAAAAGACACCGAATGGGAAGGATTAGTGTTGCCGCGACTCGGCTAAAAGTTGGCTAAGGAGTCAAAGCCGGTCATTTTTTCCCACCAGCTGGTCGAGCCTTTTCCTAAAAAGGAGCCGGCTTACAAAGTCACGACTGTGACTTAGCCGTGACCCTAAGTTGGCTTGAGTCGGACGCGGGACGGATGATCCCCTCAACACCTGCACCTTCACATCAATCTCAAGATCCCGATGATCCCTCAATCAAAACACTCAAGAACAAGATGGGAAAATATGGAGCATCAATGGGAGATGCTGTTTCCCACTTGGATAATGAGATGCCTCCTTGGCAAGATCTCGTTCACCCCAAGTCACTACCCTTTCAAATGGTCTTACTGTCATGCGACTAGGCACATCCCCATGCGCAGACTGCGACCACTGGTGTGTGGGTTCACACGCCGAGACGAATACATCAAATGGCACAGCCATCGCTCTTAACATAACCTTGAGATCAAGGATCTCGGCGCCCACCTTAATGCGTACACTTCGCATGAATACGGTCTACTACGCCGAGAGCTTCCACAAGGACATCCCGCAAGCCATCAACACCTTCTCCAACATCCTCCAGAAGCTCGAGAGCGGTGCCATTGAGCACGAACGCAATGTCATCTTACATGAGGAGCCCCTTTTCGCAACCAGAGTTTGTCGCTTTGTACTTTCTGATACACGTCACTAATACGCATCACATACTCGTGCACTGGCCCCTAAAACCACCCAATGGGTCGCTCCTATCCACGACAGTTCTAAAACAGCACCCCCACAATATAGCAGATGCATCATTACTGGTAAGTCTTTACTTCAACTGTCACACTTCCGATCTCTGCCACACTATCCGGCCTAATCATTCTCGAGAATCCTAGACCTGTCATCGACTGACAACTCCTCATCCCCGACATCCCGTCATTACAATGCAACATCGGCTTTGCGACGGAAGCCATGTGTCGTGGTGCGCACCAACCCCCCCTGCATCACCACAACCCGTCCATCATCAGTCTTGGTGCTTCTCCTCACATCAGCACCCATCTTTGCCCACCTCGAGTCCTCCAATCTCTCCCCCCGTCTCTGGCATCCCCAGCTGGCCGCTCCTCTAGTCAACTGCCGCAGCGGACGACCACCAACACACAAGTGAAGCATCCGACGACCGTATATGTTACTTGCTCCGAAAACAGGGGTTTTTTTTCCTCTTAAGTTACATAACTTTCGGACACATGACAGTCGTCCGTCCTTTCTATGGACCTCGGATCTGTTCGACCCACCCTGAGGAGTACAAGCCGCGGCCATACCCTGCGCCGCTGAGAAGGCTGGAACTGCACAGCATGGGCATGTTGATGCAGGTGTTCACGACCAATTCACATGTCATGGTTCGTCCTACTGTCCGCGTGAAGATAAAGTGTCGGCTCAGGGAGATCGTCAGACTTATCATTACACGTGGAGCAGCGGTTAATGGAGGAATCGCATAAGGGTCCGAAAGTCATCTTTCGTGCAGAGGACGTTGGCACAGACAACTAGATTTTCAGTGTCATTTACTCACGACGGGACTTATCACCCAGATTGGACGCATGTTGCTTTCTCCACATCAGAATTGTTCCGCATGTCGCTTGGAATTGGTTCAATCGATGCGTCAAGCACTCCTGTCTCCTCATATGTGCATTCCTGAACTGACAGGGTTTTTAGACTCTGTGTGCAAGGGAATGCGGGCACGCGGTCCAGATGATCTCGATTGCGGGGGCAGCTCCTGCTCATCTCTCTCCCGCTCCATCCCAACTGAAACTGGCCCATCCACGACACCATTTTAAAACGACTCCCCCACATCATCATCCTCCAAAACCGTCAATGATGCAGGTGACACTCTTGCTAGGCAACTTGTGGCCTTACTGGTGCTGGTTGAGGGTGGTGCAAGTCTCAATGCGCCAACTGTCCTCCACTGGACACCACTACACAACACAATGTGGTTTGGAAGATCGAGCTGCAAGCACCTCGACGTCTTGATGTCTCGCTGTAGCGCTGGGCTCAATTGATGGCACACGATGTGTCAGGGAGCGTGTCAGTAAGTGAACTCTTAGCATGCTTAGGTCCTTTTTTTGCTGACTTCTACTGAGGATCTCAAACGGTGCAAGCAGCGACTACAGTCCCACTACACGGACGCCACGCGACGCGCGCTGCTCTCCGTCCACTGGTCACCTTTACAGTTTACACACACATTTTAGTACAATATATAGTTTATGCTGTGTTGTATAATTCATAGATTAGAAATAAAAAAATTTACAAAAAAAAAAAAGAATCAACTCAAGTCGACCTGAGGTTGCAGCTGAGTTAAAAGTCATGGCTCCTGATTGGCGCTTGCGGCCAGTCGAGCCGAATATGGAATAAGTCATGACTTTTAAAGTCAGCTCATGACTAGCCGAGTCGCGGCAACACTAGGAAGGATGCACAAAGGGTAAACTGTGCTGCTCACTGTTTGTCACCTTTACTCGTCCACGTCGTTGTTCCCAATGTTCTCGATGCCATATAAGTAACAGATCTAAGAGGAAATCATCGGTCGATGAAAGAGGTGGTTTCACTGCAGCAGAATGAAGTGCCTTCACGATAGTACTCTGTCCATCTTTCCCCATCTTCTTTTGTTTCACATGTTGTTCTCTGTAATTACATTCTGTCGCCTGTTGTGAACGGATGCTGTTGCTGTCCACGTCCCGAGAAGTTACAGCACAGTTTAATGCAATACTGGTTGAGTTATCATGGTTGATGGGCAATCGTCTCCTCAATAGATCGCCGTTGAACAACTCTCTCTCGTGAGCAGTTCTTGACAACAAACAGATATGACACTGTTGAGTACGGCACTGCAAAATGATTGAAAAACTTTAAGTGAAATCAGATAGTACACAAGCACAAACTGAAAGTGTCCTATTTTGCTTTATATTTCTCTCCCTTTCTCAACGTCTCTGTTGTGCCTGTTGTCGCCGAAAGTGAGTAAGAGCGAAATCAGGCACGGCTGCATCTGCTGATTCAATTCAATGATCGATAGCAGTGGAAAGAAGGACATCAGAAGGTGATGACTTCTTCCTTCTAGGTTCTTCTTGTACAACTCACACTCCCGAGCTCTTCTTGAAGTGACTCGAACGCGACGGTGCTGTGTTCAGCTCTCAAGCAGACTTGACATAAACTGTGCAACGAAGAATGAATGCGCCGTCACCCCTGTTTGGACGCACTGCTAATCGCTTACATCACACAGGCTGTTGTCAGACTGGTGAAAGCAGAGCTGTTGAACACATCGGAGAAAAAGGCTTGTGAGGAGAGAACGTTGGTGAGAAACACAAAAAGTGAAAAGGGAAATTAATTGACAATCATAAACAGTATGAGATAATTTGTCATATAATAGACACCTTTCTGTCCGACGAATGGTCACAAGACTATGGGAAAATCAAAGCGTGGGAACCCAAAGCCACCTGATGATGAAACAATTTTTTTGCAACTTTACAGTTGCAGACCACCAAATCCAGAGTTAATATGGATGTGGGTTCCCTTCTAATCACTGCCTTGGGCAAAGTATTGGAAGAGAATATAAAGGGCCCCATTATTATCAAGGGTCAAATCTCAGAAGACAAACTCTGCAAGCACAGGTAAGACCTGCCCCATTTTTGTGACATGTTAATTCACTTTTACTTTCGATATTTTCAGAATGAGAGCTCAAGCCCATGTGGAATATCCACCAGAAATTAGTCTGATGGAGATTAGAAGTGCGATAACACCACTAGTTGACGCAGAAGTGCAACACTGCGCTGCTGTTATTGCTGCTACATTCTTAAACCCAAGTAAGCTAAATTAAAATTGGAATTTAAAATTATTCTGATTTCTTCACGTCCAGTCTGGGTTAAGTGGGATTATGACAGATTTGCAGAAGCATCAAATAGAGTTTGGAATTCTGGAAAATATTACACTGAGGAACAATTAGAATTGGTTACCTTGCCGGCAACTGTTGTTGATAGCCGGGGCAAAATAATCATGTGGTATCTTCCTGGTTTTTTACTTCCCCACCGTGTGGTATGTCCACAGTTTCTGTCCAAAATCCCTTATTTTGCTAACATTGTAGTTAGAATTAGCTTAACAAAAGTATTGCATATATCAAGATGCTGCTATGCAAAACGATTCCTGAAGACAAACCTGAACCCAATGATGTGGCTTCTAAAAAAAAAAAGAGCTGGCAGTTATGCGAATTTACTGCTGGCAAAGATGCAAGATTTGGTACGGGAAAGCTATCCCTATCTATAGGGAAATATCAACTGGGGCAGTGGGCAAGTATACATACCATCTGTGATTGGGAAATCCTACTTACTATTTCTGAGATTAGCGGCTCAATGATCCAATTGTTTCCTCACCAGAGGTCCGCACAAAACCTGTTCAAGACTGGCTTCAGTTTATTGCCCCTGTTGAGCAGCTATTAAATGCTGTGCTGCAGATTGTACATCCAGAAATGTATGATACAAACAGCCAGGCAACATCCAAGCTTCTTAACAATTTGGAAAAATCAAACAAGCCCTTGGCATCTAGGTCCTGGCCAACGGTATACCCTGGTCTCGATTTAATTGCCAACTGGCTCACACCTAACCACCGTGATAAGGGTGGGGGGAATTCATTTTATGACCATTTGGTCAGTTTTGGTCAGCATGACAATGCCCATCTCTGCCTTAAGGAACTGAATGCACAGTTTGCATACTGACCTGAAACAAGTATCTTGTTTTTAGGTACAGCTTTGCAGCACTCTGTTTCTTCTTGGTCTGGGGAAAGGGTTGTGATAGCCCACTATGCAAAGGACCTTGTAATGGAGAGATTGGGGGTGGCTAGACCCTTATTGTCAACTCAATTGGGTTGGTGGTTCAAATATAGCCAGATGAGGGGGGCAGAGCAGGATAGAATGGATTGTACATAATGGTGATTTGCTAAATTATATAAAGCTGCAGATGTGTGCAGCATACTACGTGGTTGCCTGTTTTGTCAAGGGGGCATGGGAAAACACTTTTCAAACTTTCCCACAGATGGCCCAATTTCGCAACCATGTGCGTGGCTCAGTGAGCCATGCGTCTCGGATGCAACCAATTTCCAAACAAAAGCTCAGCCAAGTCGCATGCATACAAGCCAAAATATAGTCTTAACTTTCAAAGAGTGCGTTCGGCACACTTTTGGAGTGAAATATTATGTTGCAATTTCTCGTTGTCACGGGAGCGCGACAGAATCAGATTGCAATTCCATTTTTTGAAAATATTTTTACCCGAACACTCCTTTCTCTCGATTTATGACAAAGTGTTACTACGCGTGAGCGCATGTGAGCAGTGTGACTTGGGTGAATCTTCTCGCTCACAGACGGCGGCCAATAAGTTACCTTGCTCTCCTTTATTAAACCAGCACGAAATAGCCAGTAATTGAGTTGACTCAAAATTCCATACTGCTGTAGCTATGGCACGGGCAATTGCCGACAGTTCCCACTTTAGGGCTGGTTTGATTATGTGATCGATGATACAGAACAGAGTGAAAGCGACGTGTTCAAGCACGCGTTGCAGCTGCATGGGATATGGGAGGCTGAAAGAAGGGGGCACAACCTTCACTCAGAATTCTCAGCCAATTGCATAGTTTCAAATCATAATTCTACCAGTTATAGAAGAGTATATGATTACAAAACCTCATCCTTATGAATAAAAAATAAAACTCTCAAGTCGAAACATGCTCCTTGATAGATTCCAGCACATGGCACTATCCAGCTCCATGTGCTTGCGCGCTGCGCATGGGTACGGCGCGAGCGTGTCAACAAGGTACGTGAGGCAGTTCAGCACGAACACAGGATGGTTCCATGTGAGAGCAAGAGAAGCTCGTCGCTGGAGAGCAGCGTCCTTCTCCCCCGCCGCAGCAACGCACATCCTCACAGCAGGATCGACAAGTGCGTCCAGTGCACGCTCAATCATCACACTGTCCTTCGCGCCGCCCATTCCGCCATCACTGTCTGTGACGGCTTTGGCTTTGGATTCTGCTATGTGTGAGTGAGGATCACACGTGGCTTGACAGGAGGGAAAATGGGTGATGTGCAATGCCAAGGGTGATGAACGGAAGGTGATGATGGATGCGAGCAAGCCCCTTGATGCGTCGGAAGCGAGTGTCAGAAATTAATCCATATATGTTACATAACAAGTTGGCCTTGTTGTTGGCAAGACAGTTGCAGGGCAGCAAATAAGCAGAAGAGATAAAGCACCGCAGAGATATCCATTCAAGCGAGAAATGAGAAACTGAGAAGGAAAAAAAAAGAGCATCAGATGAGACTCAGGGCGGTTTACCAGACAGCCCATGTAGCGTACGCAAACTGGCTGCGCCCGGTCTGGCTTTTTGGAAGCTACAGTTGACAGTGTAGGGGCGGCTAACGCGACAGCCTTAACAGTCTTTCCTAGTATTGTGCTTGACCTGTAGCTGTGGGGGATGACAGGAGCCTCGAACGGGCTCGAATTGGCCAATACAACCTTGATAAATCCCAGCCCATGTGCATCGGGCAGCATTTTCGGTAAGACCGATGACGTGGGAGAGGTCAAGGCCAAGTGGGAGGCCTCGGGGATATTGGGGGGGGGGGGGATGAGGAATATGTTGGGATTGAGGGACTGGGAATAACGGGAGCCTCTTTAGACAAGGGTACCTGTGAAGCGAAAGCAGGTATTGATGAGCCCGTACTTGAGTTTACGTTATTCCCTGTACTTTGGTGGAGACAGTGTTGGCGGAGGGAGTACCGTTGGTGAATAGGGACCTGAACTCGGAATTAAAAATCTCGCATTCAGCTGCCACTCTAGGTAGGAGCACATCTCTCGCTCCATCTGGTTGATCTTCCGAAGCGCAAACATACCTGACCCACAATACACCATGACTTGTTAGAATAAGTGTCATCACAGATAATCTTGGAGGCGAGCATAAACGCTGAAATAAATAAGCGATGGCCGGAGGACCCCTTAGCAGCGGGGAAACGGACCTTGAGACGTTGAAGAAAATAAAGCACCCCCAAGAGTCATGGATGAATGCAACCGTGTGTGATGAAGGACATAGGCGATAAATGGTCCAGCCGAGGGGTTGGGTTAGTAGAAGGGGGTGCGAGGGGAGGGGCGACATCTGGGCATGCGAATAGATGGAAAATGAAATGAGCGCAGAGCTTGGCTGAGTGCTTGTGTCCATGAAACAGGTCACTGCTCTCAGCACTCTAAATTGAGACTCGGCAGTTTTCACACGTTTGTTGATTGACAAAATACATGTGATGCAAAAACCATGTGACGTCTTCCATTTTAGGAAATGTCATAGCGGGGGAGGGCTGTGAGAGCTTCTGCGCTGCTTCTGGCGGTGGAGATACGTGGTGCTGAGGGGGTGTGGATCTGCCTGGAATCATGACTGTTGAAATTGAGCTTGCATGCACGCATGCCTCATCCTAGTTAGTTTTTTTTTAGCATGATTTACAAATCAGTTCTCGATTTCAAATTGAGAAACGCGTAGTGGAAATCACCCAAAAGTTATGTAAAATTTATTCTTCAAAACTTCGCATGGACATTGCACGGGCCTGAATACACCTTCCTTTCATCAAAATTTTGTGTGATTTGGACTGCCATCACTGTGATTTAATGCAAATGGTCCCTTTTACTTTCAGCCCCTTTTGCGCCACTCAGCCACTGACCCAAATACAGTCAAACAATGCCTCGCAGTGACTCGGATGCATCGTGTACAGTTCATCGATGCCTGAATACATCTACCTTTCCTTGACACTGTGTCATTTGATTTGCGCTCATGGTGAACTTTCCGTTCGTCCGTGTCGTTCACATATGTCCTTCGTGCCAACCGTCGAAAGGGATGTAGTTCAGCAAAACTTCCCTTTTTAGAGGGCGTTTCCACTCATTGACGTCTCATCATGTTCAATTAATTTGTAATACACTTCTCTGTCCCACAAGAGCGAGCCCCTGTAGACTTTATCTGCATCCATGTTATTTACATCTGGGCATCCTTGTGCATATCTTGGCATGTTCCCTCTGCACACAACAGTGCTCATCTACAGCGTTGTAGATTTCAATTTTGATTGAAATTAATTTCTTGTAATTTAACCTACTTAATGCTAAACATGTAATTGCGAGCGCAGCGAAGCAACCTTTGGCTAATGTAAGTGCCTTAGTTTAGTTTTTGATGAAGAACTTTCGGGGGTTTTTGGACGTGACTAGAGTGACAGGGTGATGTGAGAAAAAGTTCGCTAAAGTCGCTTACATTGAAACAAAAAAAGTAATTATGCAGAGAATTGAACCCAGGGCCTGCCACTGCCCCAAAATATATGCCTGGTGCTCTAACCACTGAGCCACCCAACCTGGGTTCAACCGCCCCTCGTTGTATTTTATATCCTGATAACTCAAGTAGGGCTATTCAGATCGTGATACAGATTACAAATCCTACACACCAAAAAACTGGCGCATGCAGCCCCTGTCACTCTGGTCACACAGAAACCCCCGAAACTTCTTCATCAAAAACTAAACTAAGGCGCTTACAAAAAAATTCGTTGCTATACGAAGCCTAATAAGGGTGAAAGGCCCAGACAAACAAATACAAATTTTCCGCACGCAAAAAAATCGCAAATGCTCCAAGTGAAATTTTTATTTGCTGTATATTTCTCGCATTTCATGGTCTTTTCTTACAAAAACTTGAGGTCATGTAGAGAATCCTTAATGCTACTTGGATATTACAAAAAAATTGGAATTTTCCGTCTATACCAAAGAATCTGAGGAATATAAAAAATTTGTGATTTTGCCGCACACGACTGGATAAATCTGTCAGCCCGGCTGATTTGTGCAGTACTTAGCGAAGCAAGCTATACCACTAACAGCGGTCCGTAATACTACAGTTTCACTTGGGTGGACGCGTGATATGCCAACTCAAACCTGCTTAGTCATTTCCATGTGTGCGGTTGCAAAATTAAACATATGATGCACATGAACTCACGTGCCTTCGGGAAAGCAAAAGCACGATTCCTGACAGAAAGTTGGAATTGAGAGATATAGCATTGCCTTGTGCTGCGCATTTTATTGTGATGCAAAAAAAGTGTTTTGAACAGTCATATGCAGATTGACATGAATTGCTGGATTGCTGGATTCTCACTTTGTTGGGGTCTGGATGCACTTTCTAACGTGTTCACTTAGATTACATACTGTAATATCTACGTAGCGGATGTCTGTTTGGCATGTAATGAGCAGCAAAATTTTGTCACCGAATTGCCACTGTTGTCCTAACTTGGGCAACTGGAACAACGTCTTTTCTGTCAATTGCACCACATCCCCAAAAATAACCCCTGGGTTATTTTTTTTCATTTTCTGAGTCTCTCTTGAAAATTTCAGGTGTGGCAAGAGGTTTCTATTGAGACGGAATACTCTCACTCTTTTAAAAGGTGTATTACATTACCTCCTGAATATATGCATAGTTACCTGCCAAGCACTGCTCAAAGTGCTCTTGAAATAGCTCCAAGTAGCTGTCTATCACTTTCTAGCATACACATGTCTTGGCAGTTCACCATGTGTTGATTGCCAACATAATAATTAGTAGCTCCATCATCATGTGTTGATTGCCGATGTAATCAGCAGCTCCGTCACCATATATTGATTAACTATTGATTGCCGACATGTTAATTGGCAGCTTCTATTCTTTCTTAAAGTATAATAGTCTATTTTGCTGCCTATTAAGCTTCCTTGCTTACCAGTGGCATTATTGTGTTTCGCTTACTTAGGGTATTAGCTATATTAGCTACTAACAATCGCTGCTGATCAATGTGCTGATCAGGCACACTCATGATGCATATAAATACTGTCTCTTGTACGCTATAGCACTCCAGTTTCTATTGACTAGTCTATGATTAGGCAAGTTTCTATCTATCTAATATGTAGTTTTTACTAACTGGTCTATACTTAGCTGCCAACACCCTTTTGTTACCCACACTGCACTTCAACAGTTTCAATACTTAGTGCTTATCCAACAATGACCCGTGCCCTTTGAAATGCCAAGACAGCCAAAATAATTAAATACAAACCCAAAGCTAAAAAGGGTTCTATGGTTGTTCTTGCCTCTACAAAGACCAGGAGGGGGAAAGTTGTTTATGCTGAGATAGATGCTGTGTCCTATTATGGCATATCTGATAAGGAAGGCAAATCACCAAAAAAGCCTTTTGTGACCGCATTCCGCTCTATGACAGCTGTTCCTGCTTCACTAGATGATCCATTTCAGGAGTCTTTTTGCTTAAATGAGCAGGAACCTCATGTACCAAGAATTACAAAAGTGAGATTGACACTTGTAAATTGTGATATGTAATTTAGGTCTAACAAGAAATAGTCTCAGAATGATTTTCTCTCAGAATGGATCCCTTGGAGGACCACCTACCTTTCCATTATCCTAGATTCTGAGGCTCCAGGACAAGTGCAAGACAAATGTATTCTCTGTTTTCAAGCTAACAGTGAATTCCGCTGTCTTTCATGCATTGGGCAGCATGGATGGTGTCAAACCTGTGCTATCAAAGCTCACCTTTCTCTTCCATTTCATAGGCTTCAGAAGTGGAATGGTCAATTCTATGAAGTCATATCTCTTCAAAATCTGGGCTTTACGCTGAACCTTGGACATAACGGAGGTGTTTGTCCTCTGAGTGTGGAAGAAAAGGACCATGGCGATCAAATAACTGTGGTGGACTCAGCAGGAATCTTTATTCACTCAGTGAAATGGTGTACTGTAGATGCAATGGGGGCCATGATGAAGACAAACACCTACAGCTTCTTCGGCATCATTTTTTTCCCTCAACTACCTTAAGGCCTCAGACAGCCTTTACGTTCAATGTTTTGAACGAGTTTCTTATAGATTCCCTGGAGTGCAAGACCTCAGCATTCAGTTTCTATTCAAAGCTCAGAAGGCTAACCAATAATGCTTTTCCTGATACCCTTCCTGTAAGTTTCTGAATTTTATAATGATAGAAGCTAATGCCGTAGTATTAGGATCGCTATCGTGAATTAATGAGAGTATCAAGAACTTGGAGAGACCTTTCCAATCAAAAAAGGGCTGGATTTGGTCATGATTCCCAGAATGATCCTGGAAAGGGAGAATTAGCTGTCTTTTGTCCTGCATGTCCTCAGCCAGATATCAATTTACCTGAGGATTGGGCTAAGCAGTATGATAGGTTAGTACACTTTTAATGCCCCATTTAGATGTGTTTTTCAAAGTGGCTGAATAACAAATAATAACACTATCTCATTGCACTATGTGGTGGATGGAAACTTTACTGCCCAACACATGAAAATGCGTAGGCCTGAGAATGATGTACCTCTTTCAGATGGATTGGCATATATGGTGGCCAATAAGCCATATCAAAAGCATATCGCCCAGGCTGCAAATAATGAAGAGGTACATTTTATTGGACCTAGATAGCATGACTCACATATTTATATGCCATTACATTTTTCAGAGATCAATATGCCAGAACCATAGGGCTGTCAATGATGTCAATACAAACAAAACTCACTTGCGTGCCACTGGTGTGGGTGCTACTGCCTGTGCTTGTCATGGTTGCTTTGTTCCCCACTCTGTGGTAGATTTTTACAAGGGAGAACAGTAAATTTATTCCATATCTCTATACAAACATTTGCTGACTTTTAATTTGGTTTAAAGGCAAAAAAATATTGACTACTCCATTTGTCAAGCAATCTCCTACAACTCTGATGGAATCCGGAGAGCCCTTATCACCTATGATGTGGCTTGCCAATGGCACAAGAATTTCTTGGCCAGGGTAGAGAAATCTCCCAGCTTGTTCTTGCCCGATAGTTTGGAAGTGGTTTCTGCTGTCGGAAAATTCCATCTAAGTGCCCACAAGACTTAATGTTTCTCCAGGTTCAGCCTCATGTTTCTTAAAGGGGCAGGACATACAGTGGGCTCGAAAAGCGTTGCAATGTTTGGGATTTTCGGATTGGGGGCAGTGTGGTGCCTGAGGG
>QLOU01009388.1:0-15724 GCA_003313715.1 Russula abietina
CACCCCACCCCCAAAATGGACAGAACGTTACCTGATTTGCAGCAGGTTTGATCTTGGCAGACGCCAGCAGGACGGTGAGCTCGTTAATGCCAAAGTTACTCACGCCAATGCTCCTACAAGCATAACGTCAGTTTTTTCATTATCAGAACTTGGATGAACCGAACAGTGGCTAGCGGGTGGTAAAAGGTAACAAGATGCCCCCCCGACCGATCCACTGTCACCTTGGCTTACTTGGCGAGACCTGCTCGCTTTATAGCTTCCATCTCTGCCCAAGCAGACGGAATGTCGGGCTGCGCGAGATGCGGGGAGTGGATGAGGTACAAGTCGACGTATTCGACGCCAAGCTATACAACATGTCGCATTAGGCACGCGTCGTCGTGATCATTGATTCATCGTGGTCAACATTTCCAATTCCCATCATTAACAGGGCGAGAGGGAGTGAGGGGGTTGAGCGCACATACCATCTTCAGGCTGTTATGAATGGACGTTTGTATGTCCAGACCATGGAGACCCGAATACTTCGTAGTAATGTATACGTCCTTTCTCGCAAGTCCGCTCTCTCTCAGTGCTTTCCCGACCTCTTCCTCATTGCGATACATTTGAGCGGTGTCTGCCCGTCACGTTGAAATGTTACCCGTCAGTCAGCCGGACAATCTCGCAGGTTCCAAGAGATTTAAGCCTTTAGTTACAAACGTACCGATATGACTGAATCCCACGGAGAATGCCTGGTCGATTTGGTCTATTGAACCTTGTCCGTTACCTGAGGTCCACGTGCCGAACGCGATACTCGGGATAGCGTTGCCTGAAGGAGGCAAAGTGTGAGTGAGTGCTGAGGAGACGGGCGTGACGAAACACACCATCGTTAAGTGGCATGAGGTCCCAAGGCATCCTGGCAGTTAAATGTGATGGTCCGAAGTGGAGCCGAGAGTACCCACTTCGAGCTTAAGCTTACTACAGCTTACATACAGAAGCCCCACACGTGGCCGTGTTGAGACCTTCACACTCAAAATAAAAATGAGTACCTCATATCGACCTTTATCAACCGTTTTACATGGGCAGACTACAAGCAATTCAAGTATCAGAGCAGGGCGACGACGTGATTAGCCAGTTAGCTATACACAAATTGGTCTCGATAGACTCCCACTTGATATAAACCAATGTACTGACGAATCCGAACAAGGAGTAGGAGTAATGATATCGAGTTTAAACCAAAAGACCCAATATAGTAAAGAATTGGTCTGAGTTCTGATGATCTGATGGTCATTGGCTGTCGAACATTTCGTTCGGTACCGTTCCATCTGCCTCAGGAAGCATTCCACGTTGCTTTATATAGTCATATCCAACGAAGCTCATCACACTAAACAATGGTCAGCTTTCGGTAGCATATAGTGGCAATTATACATACTAGATGGTCCCATCCGCACAACCAACTACTACCTCCTCGTGGCTGAGCTGCATCGACATCGGGTTCTTTTCGGGTGTCGCCAATCCTGCAAACTTCGCAGGGAGCGAGCCGTAGAGGCCTTTCATATCATATGCACCAGCGGGGTCATCTGCAATAACATTCCAAGCACCCGAGATTGTCGCAATATCCGTATCGAGGTCAACAGAAGTAAAAACATCACGCGGCGATGAACCCTCGCCGCTGCTGTCTGGCCCATTTTCAGTGATAGGAGCAGCTTTATCTCGGTGGGTAGACATGAAGATCTAAAACGATAAGGTCAACCGAGAAGCAATAAGAAGCAGCATCGGTTCGTACTCGGCGGTCTGCCCCCGCACGTGAACTAAACCTAGTCGCTGTGACCACACGCCGTTTTCTTGGATCGACCGCACCAACTGCAACATCGGGAGTCTCAATAATCGCAATCAGCCGTGGTGGTGCTGTGAGTACGGCGGCACGTCCGAAGCGCGCTGCGAGACCTGGCGAGCCTACACCGCCGGGGCTGATTGGCGTACCAGGTGTGCGAGGACTTGACACTTGTGTACGTGGAAAAATCTGAGAGCTACGACGTGAAGGAGTCTTCTGGGAACCCGAGCGAGCAAGCGAAGAGATGGTCCGGACACGCCCAGTCCATTCAGTCGAGTTGTGAAGGCCTGGGTCACTGGGTTCGGGCAGGGTACCTCCAGGATTCGTCGTTGCCTCAGCTTCGGTCCATCGCAAGTGTAGGATGATAGATTTTGTAGCACACTGGGAACGGCATAGTCAGCCCCGAGATAAAATAAAACCAATAGGCCAAGATTACCGTCATCTGGGTACCATGGGCAGCAAACCACTGTAGCATGTTATCCGGGGCCTTCCCAACATTAAAAAGTTTGGAGTTCAGCATTGGATCACCGCCCCCCAACTCTGAGAGTTTGAACTGGGAGATCATCTCTCGACGGCCTGTAAAATGACAACAATCAACTTGCGAGATACACGACGGGTCCGACCACCTACGAATGGAGAAAACGCGGACGATGCCATCGATTGTCACACTAACTACGCGCTCGCCCTCCTCCACAGAGCCACCACTGATAAGTTGCACACCAATGTTCACAGTGGTTTGCTGGCCGAAACGTACGACCTTCGTCCCGGCGCGCCAATCCCAGCATACCAGTGCTTTGTCAGCTCCGGCAGAGACAAGATTCTTTGAAGACAAGGCAACTAAATATTAAAGGTCAGGATATGAAGAGAGATCAGACGCAAGGGCACTCACCAGCCCGGATGCCATTCAGATGACCCGCTAGCTGTTGTAGAGGATTGAAGGTGACAGAGGAGAAAAGGTGGACGCGGCTACGGTGAATTAGCATCTGTTATTGAAGCCAAAATCACGTCGACGTACCCAACGTCGTGAAAGCCAACCACAAACACCTCTTAACAGAATGTTATGGAGGCTGCATGAGTTCTAAGCTATTAAAAGACTGACCTTCCTCTAACAGAAAATCTACACAGCTAACAGGTTTCTTGACTGACAAGCACTTCTTCATCTCACCCGTTTCGATGTCCCAGAAGCGGATGGTCTCGTCGTAAGACCCACTGATCAGCCGTTTGCCTGGCGGTGAAGTAAGAAATTGGAGTATGGTGACTATTTAATGGCTTAGAAGCGCACCACGTAAAAGGAGGGTTGTGCAAAAATTGGTGTGACCGTTGAGGAATCGAATACTTTGAGCCAGCCCATCACGGAAGTTGGATTCACGATGGTGCAAGGAGCGGTAAAGTGGTTCCCTGTATGTAACAAGCATCGTGAACATAAGTCCTCGTCATTACATGGATACGTACCATCCGGCAGGAGAGGACGGTATTTTGAGGGGGATTGGGTCCGTTGCCGTCAGCCTTATACAGTGGTATTTCCAAAGAGCGGGTAAATGTACTAGTTCTTGCCACTTCTTAGAAACCTGACATAAAAACGTCGTATCTGGGCATTCGCACGAAGTAGTGTGAACACGCACTGATTCGACACCGACAAGTTCTGGAATGCTAAGATGTTTGAAGATTTTGAAGGCAAGATCCTGAGAAAGGTTGCCAACAATATCGAACGTAGCCCTGGCATACTTCTCTAATAGTAGGATTTGAAGGCGAATGTCACCGGGAAGACAAGCTGCGCATGGTCAGCACCCGAACGGATCAAAAAGGAAGCCGAGCCAACTTACAGTCTAATATGATGGAGATTCTGCGTATATGATCAGGCATAAATCATCGGTGCAGGTGGCTTTGAGACTTACAGTCTCATCCGTTCGTCTCGACTCAGACAGCGAACGGCTTTTCTGACCTCGGCTTCGTTGAACTCGCCGCTCGGCCCTCTTTTCAGAGCTTTCGCTAAATCAGCCCCTCCATCAACATGATTATCGCCGCCCCCACGATATCCGCTCCAATAATCAGCTCCTTTACGTCCACCACATACACAGAAATCATCAGCGGTCAGAAGGGATGTTGTCCCGCTGTCTTCTCGCTGCCGCTCGCGTTCGCGTAGGACGCGTACTTCAGCTTGTAATGCGTGGAGTTGAGCCGCCGTAGCTGCCTGTGCCCGTTCAAGAAGTCGCTTGTAGTGAAGAAGCTTCTTCGTATGTACTGACAAAAGCGTCTTGAGGCCACCTTGAAACTGGAAGATAGGATCAGTATAGGATCATATTAGTGCTTGACGATATTGTGAACCACGCTCACTTCCTCATCCACGTTCTCATCACCAGCTTCTGTTATCATGTCGAGTGTTGTATCATCGCCATCCCAAATCGACATAGAGCCAGCAAAGTCTTCATCACCGTTGATTTGATGGAAGTCGAGCTGCCTTGGAGGCGTAGACATGGAGATCGTAGATCGAGCGGATCCATTTTGTCGATTCTGTGACCTGTGGTTGACCTGAGACGCTGTACCAGATTTTCTTGAGGGGGTTTTTCTATGCATGGCTCGTAGGGAGGATTGTTGCGATGAAGGCTTGGCCCTGCTGGGCTGTGGACTAGGCGTTGTGAGGTTGATTGACGGCGATGAAATGGAGAGACTCGTGCTCGAGGACTCGGACCGTTCAGCAGGGGTGTTCATGGACAGAACGCGAGAGCGGGGAGTTGAGGGAGGAAACGGTGCTGCATTTTGAGGCGGTGAATCCGCAGACCGCAAATTGTTAGTTGAGCGCGCAGTACGAATAGAGCCGGCTACGGAAGGTGAAACTTTGAGTGTTGCTGAGTCGCGCTGAGTTGCGGGCATGACGCGGGTAGGGGTCGATATTACGGGTGAACTGAGAAGGGATGTGGAACGCGAGTTACTGACAGGTCCTTGGACAGGTAGGGACTGTCGTCGAATGGCAGAGAATGTTGGAATAGATGTGGGCATACGCTTGGTATGAGCAGAATCCCCCGAAGGGAGTATGTCACCGCCACTGACGTTTTGTGGCGTCACTGTAGTCGCGTTGCTAACATCGCTTATAAGTGACGCGTTGGAGATGGTTCTTGACTTGGGAATGCTCGAGGTGCCCGCTAATGAGGAACGCCGGGATATGCGAGAAGGGGTCTCTGACTGTGTCGAGAATCGTTTTGAAGACATTGCGAAAAAAGGTCAGATGGTGGTGTAGGGTATCTTGTTTGATGATGATCCAGGAGAAAGGAACGTCTAGTGAAGTAGTTGTGAGGGACAATGCAGACCAGCCTGAGGTCCGTCCAAGCGGGAAAAGGAGTCGGGGTGAAACGAACGGAGTAGTCTTGTTTACAAAGTGAAGCGATGAGATGGATGCAAACAGGGGCCGCCAGGGAGACTTAAAGTGAGCTGGAGAGATGGTGATATATTGCAAAAGGGAGTGCCTTGAAGGACATTCGCCACAGGCGCCGCAACAACGCGTCGAATCTGCACGCCTCCGCTCTCTCACGTGATGTGGTCGCATACGGTAAAGTAATCTCCGCTATTCTACATAACAAATCAATCTGGGAGGTCCCAAGTAAACACCTGTCCGTCCAAGTCTCCATGATACAGACGTTCCCTGAAATATATCCGTGAGCCAAAGCACAGGTAATCACATCACCTCACATACCCATGGAATCGCAGCGCCGTGATAGGGCTTGGGTTTTCTGCCTTTAGCACCCTCAACGTGACAAACTCCCACCGAGCTCTCTCGTCCTTTGGTGTGTTGTCTGTGTTCCATGTCCTTAGTGTAATCTTTCCATCTGGAGACCCGGTAGCAAGGACTCCCAGACGAGAGTACTCCCGTTCATGGAAGGCAAGGGCAGTGATTGTAGGGGGCACATGTGAGAGCGTTGCCGAGAAGTTGAGATCTAGGCTAGCGATGGGTCTCGCATTGATCGTGTGCAGACACAACTTTCGTCGTGAACACGTCGCAATATATCCCTGTAGAGCGCGATAATATCAATGGCTTAGCGAGCTAAAAGGATAGAACTACAGTGCGCACGGTACTCTCATTGATGGCAACCAGATGAACGCCAACGGTGTCGCCCTCTCCGTGTGAGATGGATCTCATATATACGGCCCTGTTTAAATCCCATAGCGCAGCACTTCCGTCCTTGGAACCACTGACAATGACAGACCACGATCTCGAAGCAGCTACACAAAGAATCGTGTCCCTGTGCACCCTCATCATATTCGAGAGCGATATACTCAGGCCACTAGATCCTGAATTGTTGCGTGAGAGACGCCAAAGTCTGACAATGTGGTCGTCAGACCCCGTGATGAGGTTTTCCGAGTCCGCGAAGGTGGCACAGGTGCACGCAATCCCTTCAATTACTTGGGTTGACTGTGCGAACTATAAGCGCAGATACGGGCTCGTAACACTAGCTTACTTGGCCGTCAACCAAAGTGCGTAGCTGGCTAGCCGCGGCCCTACCACTGCGACCGAATCCCCACTCCACACGTTCGTGTGGACGAGAAGGCACGGAGAGTGTGCCAGAAGGGTGTGGGAATATCCTTTCTCCGATGGAATCGACTGTTATGTTTTGAACGGAGCTGCATTGAATAACTGCAGAGAGTGAGACGGGGGTCTTATCCAGTGGGATAATTGAAAAAAATACCACGAGCGGTGGGTCGTTTTCTTTGCGTCAAGAGATCGTAGTTCTCTTCAACCCCGTGTACAACCCCAAGGGGCAGTGATGTCGGTCCTTGCGCGAAGCGTTGGGGATGTGGTGCAGTAAATAGCTTCCGGGGAGTTTGACCAACTATTCTAGTGTAAGGGAAGAAAATACGGTCATCTAAATTGACAACTCACAGTTATGGATAATCCCCACTGTTGCTTCCCGCTCAAGCTCATCCGTGATGGAGTCCAAGTCTTTTCGAGTGTCATTCATCATAATACCTCGCATGCGACAGACCGTACCTATGGAACCTTCGTAGCTCAGAGGATGGAATACGTTCAGGGAGGCGGGATCACGCTGCTTGCAACCCCAGATAAGGTCAATCCAAGCGGGCAGGTTTTCGCTGACGTAGTTACTCTCCAGAGCCTGGGCAATTGTCAATGATGCCAGAGAGCAGGGCCAGAATAACAATCACCTGGCGATGCAGAACAATGAATAAGAGGGGATCATTCTTCGCCCATGGAGGCAGAACCACGTGGTGTATGCGTTCGCCATTGTTTTGCTGAACTCCGAAGTCAAGATTAGCTGAGTTTTCTAAGAACCTATCGAGGAATTTATCGTCATCCGCTGGTAAAACAGATTTCATAAACTTGCTCTGGGCATGTGAAAAATTCAGGGATAAGCTCCCGGACATCTCCTCTGATGTCTTGAGATGCTGAGCTATATGCTCTAGAAATGTTGCTTCTCAAGACGTCAGAATTCGGTCAGATTGAGGGGTAGGTATCATACCTGAAGAGTCGATCAGGTAAATCCCAATCTCCACCCTAAAAAAAGGTTGAGATCGTGCAGTTGTAACGTCCAGTCTCACCTGCAGAGTCTTGAACATGTTCGTAAACGGCGCCAACCTGATCAAGAAATGGCACACGATCATCGAGGAGCTGAAATGGGTACCGTAGTGAAACGGCTGCTCTTCAACACTCTGTAGATTCTCGTAGCGGGACTGGGCCGCCTCGCGCCGTGCTGGGGTCAGCGCACCCATCGGCTGTGTCAGGCTTGATATCCACTGAGTCTGTGAGGTAACAGAGTTGAATGAACGAAGACTTACTCCCTGAAGACATCTTTTGATGAAAGGTCCAGATTTTCAGATACGTAATCATGCAATACCCATGCTGGGGCAGTACAGATGAGCACAGATTCATAGTCTGGGGAGATGACATACGGAATACTGGATATTGTGTGGCATCGCTCGGCGTGCGGCCAGATATCTGGTTGAGGATGCTCAGATAAGTGAACTGTAAGAAAAGTGAGAAGATAGTGACTACGTCGAAGGTTCACCAACGTTACTGATTTCTCTGGCCTGCCATTTCCGCTGGGCTGTTGACAGCTCATCCAGACCAAATCCGGCTAAGACTCGTGCCCCAAATCTACTGGCGAATGGGGTAATGAGGCCACTAGGGGTGAGGCCAGGTGCAGTTGTCAAGGTTACCGAACGCCCACTGATAGCAGACGACAGCCTCCGATCCATGTCTACCCTCTTCCTACGATCTGTGAAAACAAGCAAGACAGAGCGACTATCTTTGAGATAGATCTCGAGCCTTGTAAGTTTCTCGGATAAGCACACTGGCAATCCCGGGACAACGGAGAAGCTGAAACTTACGCAACGTCGCGGAAAAGAAACGTCCTATCGCTTATGTTTGCTATCTGTTCGTAAGGCCTATCATAGATCTAAGCTGGAGTAACAACGTTGGTAAGAATGTTCTTACCATCGCTGAGCCTGTTGAATACCATGCAATTCTAGAATGCTACCAGGAACGAAAAGTAGACTTCGAGGGGCATCTTGTGCGTCAATTACCTCGCCACTATCGTCTTCTACTAGGCCCTCGAGAATATAGAAGTGTGTCCGCCCGCAAATTAAGAGACCAGCTAATCCCACCAATGAGCAGACTCATGGTTATTCAGCGAAGGACTCACGAGAAGAATCAACTCCGTGGATTCTTGCGATAGTACTTACGGCCTCAATCACATCTCCCGGTTCAAGTTCGTGACGCACACTACGATGCTTGTCGTCCGCGACGTCTTCCGTTAACTGACGATCGTCTAGAAAAATTAGGATGGTGTAGAGGAGACGAGAACATCAATATTACCATCGACATCGGTGGATGAAATCTCGTATGACTCCGCCCATGGTGGCACCTCCGTATGGAATGAAAACAGAGTATCTGGCTGAGGTAACTCGATGGCCCGCAACTGGGTACCTTCATCGACCTTGGAGCTTAACGGTGCAACCATATTCGATTCCATCTTCTTCCTAGGCATGGTGAGAAACCGCGCGACAACAACTTCGAAATCATCTTACCGGACTCTGTAGGGGCCTTCGGTCTCATCTAGCCGCCATGCACGATGTACATTAGGAATTTCCCAAAGCCCGCGCTCCGAAGAAAGTGGGAGCATCCAATCATTCAGACGGGATACTTGACGGTTCTGTTCCTTCCTGAAAGGGAACTTAGGGGACTTTGGAGTCGTAATAAGGTGCCTTACAGGTCCAAAAGGCTTTTACGCAGCCGCTTACGCTCTGTTAAGATGATAGTGCTGCGCCACTCTTGAATTCGAGCCATCGACTTCTGGATGGTGCGTTCGCCAAGATGCGGGCTTAGTCTTACTGACCCGAAGCGATGCAACATTGAGCGCCGCTCCGAGACCAACGATGGATCGATCTTCGTACTTGGGAAATTCCCACCATTGATGAGTCGTTCGGCGTTTTGGAGCACGTCCAATATCTCCAGATGATGTCAAGCTGGTACGAAGAGCGGAAGAAACAGACAAACCTCGCGTTTCTGGGCCCCGGCAACAGCATCGTCCAAGGATAGGGTTAAACCAAAGTGCATAAGCTTCTCGCTTATCCGTATATGATGTTGGGGAATTTCACTGGTTGATGGGAGGGACGTTACGAACGACCGGAATGCCTTGATAAACATTTGTGTTGTCTGTTGTGACTCAAACAATTGCCGGAATGTGAAACTCGAAGACTGCAAAAGGACAAGCTCTTCAAGAATCGCTTCCGCATAGGCCACCGGGCGCCCGTCTTATCCATTAAACTCATTGGTGAGATGCATCAGCCTCCGAATGGATCACAGTACATACCATTTTCGTTCGTCTCAACACTTTGAAGGGGTGATTCTTGGACTATCACAACTAGAATTCTATTTAAAGAGCTCAGGATAGCAGGGAGAATGTAGGAACAGGCGACAACGGGTCCCTGATCCTGGGTCCGATCTACGAGGATGCGAAACGCGGCAGAATGAACGTCGACATCCCAAACATGAGGAAGGACGGTATTCAAGATCGTCCATCCGCTGACGAGCTCAAACTTCCGACTGAAAGACTTGGACCTGTTTAAACTGATTGTTATGAGGTCAAGCACTTGTTTTGCAACGAAGGACGAAGGACTGTCTCCAAGGAGTAGGAGATAGATACGAGTCACAGGAAGAGCAATAGAGAAGCGCTTATAACAGTCAGTGGACCCAGAAATGATCGAGACAAAAAGCTCTAGAAGCCGTTCCGCTTTTTCACGGACGTGTTCAAGGTCAATCCAGGACAGTATTGACTTCGGAGAGGAGACGTCCGGAGCAGCTTTATAACACCTTCAGCGTCGCACCAGACAGCAATATAATGCACTCACTTTCATAGAGATGGGCAGCAATATAGGATAATACAGGCTTTATGGTGTCCTCGGGGTTGAACGATGATTCCATGACCGCCCTGAGAGCCTTTAAGAAATACGGCACGTTTCCGCCTGTGTAACAGGAGGTCTGCCACACAAACAGGAACCGGCGTGTGAGGCCAAGGCCAGCGAGTCGTTGCTTCACATTGAAGTGTCTGTGGCGGCTAGTGACTACTAGATCGACGAAATGTTCAAGGTGAACACGCTGTATCTCGTCATGAGTCTTCGACCAGAGTTCAAAATCGAGGGCAATGAACCGGTAGGCAATTGAATTTGTAATTGTTGATTGGCTGCGAAAAGAAGGTGAGAACAGGCTCATTATCTATGATAGTTACTACTGACTCTGGGGTTTTAAAATTCATGCCCAAAAGTTCAAAGAGCGTCTCATAGCTCGTCATGTTGATCAACTCGTTCTTATTTCGTAGAATCTCGGATAGAATCTCGTATCCCCCTGTAAAATTCCATGAGAACACTGTAGTTCTGCAAAAGAATAACATACTCATTCGTTCCATGTCTTCTGAGTTCTGCCAACTATTTCTCAATCCATCGGCGAGTATACCAAGCGTTCGAGAGAGTTCGTGCGATGTCTGTCCATAATAATTGAACATATTGGAAGAAAATATGAACACGGCATTACCTTTGCTAGTTGGATCAGTCGTAAAGCTACGGCCACACCGCCAATCTCCCACATTGCAGTGTCGACGCAGTGGGCTTTTGTTGCGTGCACATTACCATCTTTCGTAAAGCGGCTCGGAATGGCCAACGCGCCATCAGCACGAGGCATATATGCTGCAGGACTAAATGAAAATACTACAGATGTTTCCTCGATGCCGATCCCATCATTTATAGCCTTTACCAGAGCCACCACGTCAGGCGAGATCCCACCCTTAGATGAGCTGAGGTTTGACAGAAAAACGTTAAGCGAGGTAGAAGCCTCGTAGGTCAAAAACTTGACGAGACTCTGGGATTGAAAAGTTGCATTGTACCTGGGCCCAAGATGGTGAATGAATCGAGGAAGGTGATCTCCTAGCTATATTTAGGGCAACGTGGGAGTGCCAAAAGAACGCAAAAATCATACCGAGGGGTCTGGACAGTAAAGTGGCCGAGGCCACACACCAGCTCATGCTTGCTTGCTCCGAATCGTCTCCGATCATAAACGTACCAGTTTCCGCGGTTGTTCCGGGCCGGGGGTATGCCCAGTTCACAAGGTCGATCAGAACGCCATCGATGAAGAATCCTGAAATGACGATTAGGCGGGTCAAAAGACGCAATGAACAGTCCGAACTCAGATTAGGGTGTGAACCTTGATGGGGGTAATGGACCACGGCGATGTGAAGCCATCGAGATTTTGGAACGTTTGATTTTGTTATAGCCCCGGGAGAGGGTTGGCCATGACTCCACAGTTCCAGTCGACCGTCTTCTCGGATCTTAAGATGAAATAGTGTGCGTGACGACATGCGAAAGGAGAAAATAGGTTGTGGTTCCTGAGTTGGGTATCGCTCGAGCCAAATCCAAATCTTGGTGAAGAAGCCTTAAAATGGCCCAACAGCAACATAAAATTGACACAGACATACCATAAATGTAAAGCCTGAAGTGGGCAAGCCTTTTATATTTTCTTCGCAGAATTTCAGGGCGGCACGTTTTTCTAATGAGAAGTGGTCTGGCCACCTAGACCTAATTCCTCCCCGGATCATCTCCAGGATGTCCCCATCGAGAGACCCAGCAGGTGTAACTGCTGACTGGAACATGATCCGCGTGTCAACTGTCGTAGCACCCAGGTCGAGAATCCGCCTCAGTAGCTTCTGTACGATCCGCTGTTCTCTGTTTGTATCAGGGGATCCATTATGAGAGGTGAAGCTCTGAAATAGACGGCCCAAAATACCAAGACCGGAGAGGATAACCTTATTTCTATGTTTAAGAGCCGAGAGACGCTCCAGAAGCCTATAGACCACGTAGTACAGCATTGAGTCCTCCGAACGCATTGGCAGAAGATCCAGGAGGATACAGATGGCACCTGGCTGGGCAATGAAACCGAGCCGGACCTCGATATCCTTGATCCGAGAATCGAGGTCATTGTGCTCAGCAGTACGAAGCGACATAAACAGGCTGGAGATGGAAAAGTCGTGGAGTGCGAGAGAGAAGAGAAAGCCGAGGATATGATCTTTGACCTGCGCATCAATGACAAGGGGCTGCAACGCCTGAGCGAGGGATTCATAGCCAACGTGGCACTGAAAAAGAGTAAGAACGAAACGGATGGAGGTAATAAGGCGCACCTCGAAATACTGCGAGTTATTTTCATCCTCATACATCGCCTCGGATACAATGACGAAGACGAGACGTGCGGCCTCGACTGTCTCGCCAAGAACCTGCTCCCTACGTTCAGTAGTGAGGTTCTCCTGGCGGTACGTGCAAAGTGTTGACAATATGTTGATAACAGCAAGAAATCCATCCATTTCTCGAAACACATCCTTCGTGCAGGCGTCCTCCAACAGAATCCGATGTACTTCGGTCAAGACCTACGAATGTTCGGTGGTGTACCAACTAAGTCACAGCACAGAACGCCTACCTCTACTTGAGAGCATACATCTCCCGTGCTTTTGAGCTTGTCCACAGCATTTCTCATTATCTCTATGAGGACATCGCGTGCGAAGTCCTCCGGCGCTATGTCAACCACGTTGTCAGATGCGGGTGTTGTGACAGCCTCAACTTGAGGTGCAGTCTCGAATCTCGCACGGAGAGGGGTGAGTATGGCGCTGAACATGGTATGGGGTAAGAGCACTGCTCTAATCCATGCCGTAGATTTACGGATGACAGCAGGTCGTTACGGGTCGCGTTGATCAAAACGCGATGAATATATTAGTGGGTCACGTGATACTATGGCGGTACAACAAAAAGTTATGTGTGAGTGAGAGGGTAACTGGTAACTGGGGGTATCCGATTACAGGGATAGGATGTCCACGTCCGTCAGTATGCAGTACAGCAGTTGGGATACAGAGAGCAAGATTACAGAAAAATGTCATCAAGAACCAGGAAGCTTTGACTTCTCTAAAGCTCGTTTGTTCCTTGCATCGAGATAGTCATTTACAGTGTCCTCTATCCGACGCAGGCGACCCTCAATTGTGGGTAACTATCACAAATGCACCAGATTAGAACTTGTGGTTGCGGATAGCCAATGACACTTACGTGGTCCATAACGTCCGCCGGAAGCCTCCCTCTTTTGACAGTCCGTTCCGGCCCGCTATCTCCCTCGGTTCTTCGTTGTTCGTAAGGCCGAGGCGGCAACTCGCTCGGGCCATGCTCAAAGGGAGGAGGACCAGCTGGCTCACCGCCGTCCGTTTCCGGTTCGGGAGAAGGGATGTCCAACGGAAATGTCATGAACATCCCACCGGAGGGGAGCATTGTGGAGTGTGTCTTTTCGGCGACATTGTGATGTCTCCGATGGCTCCGCTGCGGACCAACGGGATCACGGTGAGCGATGACCGTCTGTGGGACGGCAGTACTGCCCTCGGCACTCGCGGGACGTTTGCGCTTGCCTAAGCGCCCTTGAGACGGCGTTGAACCGATATATGGGGGTGGACGTGATGCCCGAGCTCGGGGTGTGCTCCCAACCGAACCCCGTATCCTGGCGTGCTGAGGGCGGTCTGGCCATCCTCCTGGGTGGGTGAAGGAATGTCGCATGAGTTGAGGTGCTATACCTTGTCTGTGTTCGTATGCATGCGGCTGCGCGGATCTGGAGCTGGAACTCGAAGGGGCTGGACTGCGTGAATGTTCATGATGTCGACGAGCGGGATGCGCGGACAGCGGCCGATAAGGGTGAGCCCTGATCTGTAGATTCCCTGTGATAATACGGATGAGGAGACATAATACTTTGGATGGAGGCTTCTCACCAGGCGTCCTAGTGCCCGCCAAGTCCGCCCGCCGTGGAGAGTGTTGTGACTGCGTAGATAGATGTTGTCGAGGAGTTGGCGCCCGCGCTCTCCATTCCATGGAACCCGAAGGAGAGACGTGACCACTTTCCAGCGCATGTTCATCCATAGAGGAGGAAATACAACGGAAGGGTACGACAGTGAGCGTTCCTTGTAGGGCGATCATTCAGGTGCCCACAATTTTTATATGTTGGACTTTTAGAGCCAAGAAGTTGAGCTGTAAATGTTTTTCTTAATATAAGAAACCCACCATTGACGGTTGTAATCATAGGTGGAATGGGTGCACCGCTCCATGACAAAAACAAATCTCCGTCAACATAACAAAATTTCGCTACTAGGTCCAATCCACTGGAGTCATTAGGCGAAGCCGCTTCGGGTAAGGTAGATGCCGAGTCTTTGGGCATTCAGAATGATCGATTGGCCATCGGAGCCTGACATGTAGATGGATGAAAGCGCAGTCGAAAGCTCCAGAGGCAGTGTTCGGAAACGAGGTGAAAATCATGATAGCCAATGATTTTCGGTCCAAGAGGGACACGTTTGCCGTGCACGCAGTCGGGAAGATCCTGAAACTTAGATTACTGAGCCTGTACATGGGACTGGATGATGAATGCGTCACGGAAACTGTGCAGCACTGCCACTCGCGCATTGTGGCAGACCGGTATTATTTCCTATATTGGGCAAATTGGGCAATTGGGATCTGCTGGACCGTCCGGACCGTCCGAACCCTCGATTCACTCGGAGTCAACCAAGAAGTTTTACAAGGCTGTTCATCCGGAAATCATTTGCACGGGAGTCCGACAATTGTAGTCATATATTTTCTCATGAAATTAAGGAACTTACGTAGGCACTTTCGCCTCTCCAGTCTACATTTTATACTCACATGCACATTGGCAGCCCATTGCGAATGCCATAAAATGGAACCATGAAAGGTCATTGTCATTTGGCGTCGTTGCCCTAACAGCTCGGAAGATAACATTCCGGTCGGGATGCTAGGAGCGCCAACGGAAGGAATCGGATGTCAGTGGTATCCACTGAAAAACCTAGGAAAACAGGTGGGATAAATAATCAATGTTTTCTTTCCAAGACATACAGAACTACGTCCGAAACCCCTTTTGGGGCTCCGGCACCCGAATCTTCCGTTGGGGTGATCCCTCTAACGTCAATTATTCTTCCCATCACCAGGGCAACTCTTGAAGCCCCTGGTAACCTGCTATCATGAAGCCAGATTTAATCAAGCTTCAATGATCGCTACCTCATCAACTTCACTCAGACTCTTATTTGAGTGAAGTAACTCTCGACATAGGTGAGCTTCAAGTCTGTATGACATCGTAAAAGACACGATGAAAACACGGGACAAGACATACGGGAACTATTGACTCCAGGCTTTGGTCGTGCTGACTCTCCTGGCCTTTTCTTCGTGCTCAAAGCACACCAGCCATACTGAAGGACGGAGTAAGATTACGCTAAGCCACCACGGCAACAAGAATTTTGGCCAGCTATAGGCAAAAGTTTGCCGACAACCCAAAGTTTTCACGTCGTGGCCACCTGGCGACCACGTATACACGAACATCGAACTCTGACAGCATGTGAG
>QLOU01009389.1:0-46731 GCA_003313715.1 Russula abietina
TATTTAACATTTAATTAAAATTTTCTATAACTTTTATCAGGTTGAATAGTCTGCAATGCACGCAGTGTAACTCCCTGAGCATAGTATGCTTCTCTTTCATTCTATTTTAGCCCTCACTTAGTTTCTTTATATACCTACAGCTCAATTATACATTTCTCATTGCAAGCACCAACCATTAACTGTTATGAATACCACCTAACATGTGTAGATTGGAGTGATACTCAGCTCCAATAAGTGCTAGTAATTGGTAGGAAGAGGCAGAAGTAGGAGGAGCGTCAGCTCTGGACACTTGAAAGGAAAATAGTCTTGACTCTGTAGTTTAGGGAAGTTGGCTCTGATGACATAAGACTCCCAATCACTCAGCTATGGCCTAGAGGCAACAAACTGGATTGAAGAATAGAGAGGTTAAGATAAAGAAGCAAAGTATAGGTGACTGGCTACATAAATGAAAATAGGGGTTAAACTGCTATAACTAGACAAAGTGAAGTACATACCAACTATTTCTAGTCTTACAGATACAATGGGCTCATATACAATGACTGAGAAATGGGAAATCTATAGAAATAAGAATAACTAGAAGTAGAAATATAAGGGTCTTCATATCAACCATACTATAGCCATTTGCATCCATGCTCCATTCCTGTTGGCACTTCAGATCAATGAATTGAATGAATAGTGGACAGGCAAGCTGTATCTTACACTATCTGTCTACTAGATGGTTATATCCATTAGACAGATAGTTTGCAGCCCTATTTGAACTCTCTCACCAATATTAGTAAATCCTGGATCATTTACATAATTTTATATAGTACTATAAAAGACTTATAAAGCTCATAGAGCCTATAAATATGTCTATATTCTATACAGCACTATGATAGTTGACATGTACTATAGTAGTTCTATGTAGACTATTAGTTATCACAAAAAAAAAAAAAAATTATTTTTATTACTATCATTTATTATTTTATCTTATCTATTATCTAATCTAATTTTTATCGAATTATTTATTATTTACTATCTTATCTTTTAAAACTATCTTATCTTAATCTATTATCCATCTTATCTACTTGACTTTGAGAAATTTTAACTTGGGAAATTTTGCCAATTTGGTGATTTAAACCAACAGCCTGCTCAGTCAAATGTCCAGCAGTGCTTTTGACCACTACACCAATTGAGCAAATATATATTAAAGTGCTTAATCATATTTTAATAGCTATTCTGATTTGCACTCAGCTAAGAAAAGAAAGCACAATAACTGCTTAAATAAATTAGGTAAAATCACAAAAATATTTATACAAATAGAATGTACTAATAGCTAAAAAATTACTTGAGACACTATTTTGATAAGTGTAGCCATTCACAAGTTATTGATTTATATAATATGATTTTTTTCATAATATAATATTAGTTTTATAATCCTCTATGAAATCTACAGCCTTTACAAGTCTATGACATATAGGACACTTTAGTAACTATACCATCTATGATTCTTTATGGAGTCTACCACCTTTACCAGTCTATGGCACATAGGACATTTTAGTAACTATAACATTTATAATCTTTTATGAAGTCTACCACCTCTATCAGTCTATGGCACAATGACACTATAGTAACTATAGTGTTATGGTTACACTCAGGCCATTACGTGTTTTCAGGGTCTGGACTTCTGCTGTGGAAAGCAACATGCATTGCTTCAAGAAAGCTTCACTGTCCTAATATATTCAAAGGGGTAGAGTACAACCAATTGGGTTATGGAGTGGTGGTGAACAAATCTGAATGTTCCCTTTGAGTGTTTGATACTAGTACAGGTTCAGAGGTGAGGTCAGTAACTGTTGGAGGACTCATTGAATAAATGAGTTATTCAACAGTTCCAAAGTATTGTATATGATCAGAGACATTGGTCAGGTATAGTTGGGCATTGGCCAGTGGAACTCAGGCAGAAGTATTGGTCAGGTACAGTCGGGCATTGGTTAGAAGTTCATCAGTCAGCTATTCGGTCATGGCTTGGCCATGGCTCAATTGCGTTATGAGAGGAAAAGGGGGATTGTAAAACAAAGTAACCAAGAAAGAAATAAGGCAGTGCATCCACTGCCTCAGTTGTTATGGAACTAGCAAAAAAGGAAAAAAGGAAAAGAAATGTGTCATTACCCCCCATCAAAGACAGAGCTTCTGATGAATATAACTTAAGTAAAGAGTCACCAGAGTCTCATATAGTGCCCCCGCCCACACACCATACTGTCCCAGCCTCTCTTACTGGGCCTGCTGTACCAATTCCTATCGTAGATCCACGAAACCATCCATTGGTATGGCTGTCATCATCTTCATTGTTGCCAGTATCCCATCCTTGCACTAACAAGTCCCTATCTGTATCAGCAAAAAACATTCCAATTATAAAATAAGGTGTTCTATGTAACTATTCTATGTCTTAGTAAGCTATGCAGAGCTGAACATGCTACAGAGACCTACATAGAATGCACACACTTACATAAACCTATCACACTTTCATTGAGCTACAAAAATTGACACTTCTATGTAATGTCACACATTTATATAATACTACAGAGAAATTACAAAGAATAGTAATATAATTAAATATGATAAGAATATGACTAGAAAGTAGCACATGAGACTGTGGGACAGTGGGGAAGTCAAAGATGTGGGATGTGGGAAAGTTCAAGTCAAACTTGACATGAGAAAAAGATGTGGCAAAGACATGCTGGTCATGTGAAATTAAAGTTTCATTGATTTTTTTAAGAATTTGACACACACATTCAACTTCAACATTTCATCACGTCATCCTCACCCACATTTAACTTACCAACACAACCAATGGCTCACAATAATAGGCTATTTCTACACAGCTCCCTGACTCTATAAAATATGAAGCCCACTTCTCACTCACATATCCTGTTCCCATCTAGAAATACTTGACAAGTGGCCATTTCAGAAGGTGCAGTGCTCAATGAGTGTATGATGGACCACACTTTGCTTTTCCTTCTTTCTCTACTTTATACCTTTTCTCATCCTTTTTCTCTTTGTCCTCACCCTCCTTTCCTCCCTTTCCTGATTCCTTTCCTGTTCATCCCATCCCTCCTTAAAGATCCACTCATCCATTTCCTCTCATAGAAATATCCTTTTCCCCAGTGATATTGTTGGTGAGGGAATTTCCCTTTAGAATGAATTACTTTGTCTCATTTCCAACCAGTCTGACTACCAAAAACTTGCTTTCAAATTCCAAGTCATCAGTAAGCTTGGCACAGGCAGCTATGCCATCATCTACCTCATGTGTAAAGTTTTTTCCCGCTCTTCACCCTCTAAGGATAACCATGTCTATCCCAGTGGTCACCTTGAGCTTGACAACACCTCATCTATGCTTGCCCCAATCAAGTATGGCCATGAATATGCCATTAAACTTCTGTTCAAAGCTGACCTTGATAAGGAAAACCTCTACACGCAGCTTACGGAGGTAACATGTTCTATTATGTTACCACCTTTTCATGCCCTGAAAGTTTCATGCCATTTCTCTCCCAACAGGCAACCATCCACCAGTCTGTTCCTGAGCATTCCAGTATTATCATGTTACATGGCATGTTGGAAACTTCAGCCTTTTTTAAATACGTTCCCGGCCAAGATGGATCTGTTCTACTTTCTTGAGCAGGCTCATGATTATAATAATGTTGATCTTGCTGCAGATCCGGTGCTAATCCATACTCCAAAGTCTTCAATGAGGCTAGATGCCTTAGCAGTGACCATGTGTGTCCATGCTCATCTACTACTGCAAGAATGAGATGATCAATGGCATCCAGTTCTCACCGAATTCCAATGTGCCAACATGATACGCTCTGTGGGGCGTTCAGGCGTTAGCCGATCTTGAGTTCAATTGTACAAGACTTGTTTGGTTTGAGTGACTTGGTTTGACCGTAACACGGGCACTCAATTCTATAGACTTCAATAACTGCTTTGAGAAGCCTTCTAGAAGGTGCAATAAAGCGTGTTCTTTTAACACCGCTTATTTATTAAGTGTGGGAAGATTGAGATTTATTTGGAAAAGAGTAGAATTTGGTTTTCAAGGGCAAGGGAGTGTTTCAAGGACGTTGAAAAGCACAGAATATGATTCAAGAGAAGCTTAGGGCTTTTTCGGTTGTAATTACAGGTCTATTTATACTCGAAACGAACGAAATCCATTAGACAAAGCCAAATAGGGCCAAAAACGCGATATTGTGGACACCTCTACTCACTCCTTTTCACGTTTTGGACATATCTGCACCATAGAGCCCAGGTTTCCTTCTATAGGAAGTGGGATATCATACAAAACAGTTTGGAAGCATATAGTATCCAAAACTAGACCTATTGAGATGGTTTGTACTCCAAACCTGGAATCACTATCTTTGATAGGGGCTAGTATTGGTGCAAGTCGTAACGAAACTCCCAGACATGTATAGTAATGGATCAACGAGACAACAGTCTTGTAAAGTAGCAGGCAGTAACTTGGGCTTCTTGAGGCACGCAGTATTGTGAAACAGTTATACGAAATGGGAAGACAGCATTGTAATGTAGCGAGACGAATGGAGATGACCTTATATAGTAACGGACAAGAAGGCAAGCAAATATAGTAGGACAAGAACTGGATGATGGACAGACCGTTCATCACACAGTTCTAATTGGGACTCGTCACTAAAAGTCCCAATAGGTCTGGGTCTAAAGCGTATGGTCGACGAGTCACCATATTAGTCTATAAGTCAACACAATTGCACAGAGCGAGAGCAGAATCAAAGAGAGAACAGAATAGCCGCGTCTGTCCCGCAAACGCACTTTGGTAAACGGTCAATGCTCTTTTGTCTAGTGACTTACTGTCCGGTAATACAACACCCTTCCCATTCAATGTCCTGCCACGCAAGCCCAATGGCCTTCTCCCACTCGTTGGTGACCACTTGTCCTCATTCATGTCCTGCCCAATCCTGCACCTTAGCGAACATTGGAACATGCCATCATCTTTGCCAATAGTAGTAGCCAAAAAACTATAACTATAAGACAGCACTACTGTATAAGGTGGGTTCATCAAAAACAGTAACTCCTGAGACAAAAAATACAATTTTCTTACAGAAATTGCTGTATAGCACACTATAAATAAAGATCTAGTTTTTACAGTAAAATATGTGTGAGTAAAGATACAGTTTAAACAGCAAAATCTGTATATGCAAAGATACAGTTTGTACAGCAAAATACATACTTAAAGATATAGTTTTTACAGTAAAATATGTGTGAGTAAAGATACAGTTTAACCAGCAAATCTGTACATGTAGAAATACAGTTTATACAGTAAAATATATGTAAGTAGAGATAGTTTTAGATTTCATATTCTTGTCTATATTGTATACCATTATTGCAGGTTAGCAGCTTTTTATTAATATAAGCATTCTGTATAGTAGTATTTTATTGCCTTTATCAATATGATAAGATGCTCAGGTAAGTGATTCAGTAAGTACTGATATACCATCAAGACTCACATATTACACCTACAACTTACATATTCCTCTGGCCCTCTATACTATTGCTATGTGGCCACCTATGCTATTTTAAGTAGCAAGACATTACTGCCATGTCATTTCAACCTCTAGAAGGAGGCAAACAGCAGAATTCAGACTTAATATAGTTATACAAAGCACAAAACCAGAAAGTACTCCACTTTGTGTATTTTATTCAAATTTATACACAAAAGCACTTTCAATACTACCAAGCCTCTCCCAATCATGTTCAAATCTATTTGATATTTGCTCATATGTGTAATTACTTGTGGCGTAGACTTGCAACAATGTAACTAATCTGACCTGACTCAGTAATCTAGCACACTATATGATACATCAAGTGTTACCAAATTTCCTCTTCCCTCCAAAGGGCCCATAATTGCAATCCTCTTGTAAATGGTGTGCTGCATGTCAAAGTAGAGTATACTTACACTCAGTGAGAGACATGACGCAACAATGGACAGTAACCACGAAGGGGTGTAGAATGCGACAACAAGAGTCAAAACTGAGTCAGCGTACAACAAGCTTCCTCGCATACAAGTATAATATAATGGCCCTAACAGGCATATCAGTAACGACCATGGTACAGTGGGCTCGAAAAGTGTTGCAATGTTTGGCATTTTCGGATTGGGGGCAGTGTGGCGCCTGAGGGCGTGAGAATCGCGCTTAGCGCTGGCGGAATAAAGTGAAGTACTCCTTCTTGGCTTTCTAACAGTCTTTAGATCATGTGATTTAGATCACTAGTTGTGAAGATACAACCATTTGAAACTCAAGTTACTATCGCAACAGTTTTTGAGCCTACAATATAAAGATAATGTTTGAGTGAAATAAAGGAATTTCTGGCTTTACCTGGCCATGAAAGCAATGACACATGTTTAAACATCATTCCTGAGCTTGTAACAATTCACACACTTTTTTATTTCCAACTACTATTATCGTAAATTTCCTTCTTATTGCACAGAAGAATATTATTCTCTCTATGCTTATTGCTAGCCACTTTGCTATGTGAATCACTGATATTTATGTCTCTACTATTTCTATACTTCACTCCAAAAGTATTTTAAGCATTAGAAGCTTGCTAGCAGTCATCTATTTCAACTTTCCCCTAGTAATAACGAATATGCTACTAATTATTCTCTTATTTAAAAGACAGAAAATGCAACTCAGGTTACCAAAATACTTGGAAATATTATTAACTAACCCTTTCTTACTGTACAGTTCATCTTGACCTGAAAAAACTAGTGTACGGTCTGTAACAAAGATTAAATGCCCTTTATTCTAAGTTAGTATTGTTATAAACTTGATTTAAAGTCTTATATCTCAAGAATAACTAATTATATTACTTAGAGTTGGCAGAGGACCCCTAATATTTTCATATTTTTATCTATTTTATTTTTCAAGATATGACACTTTAAATCAAGTTTATAACAACACTAAATTAAAATAAAGGGCATTTAATCTTTGTTACAGACCGTACACTAGTTTTTTCAGGTCAAGATGAACTGTACAGTAAGAAAGGGTTAGTTAATAATATTTCCAAGTATTTTGGTAACCTGAGTTGCATTTTCTGTCTTTTAAATAAGAGAATAATTAGTAGCATATTCGTTATTACTAGGGGAAAGTTGAAATAGATGACTGCTAGCAAGCTTCTAATGCTTAAAATACTTTTGAAGTGAAGTATAGAAATAGTAGAGACATAAATATCAGTGATTCACATAGCAAAGTGGCTAGCAATAAGCATAGAGAGAATAATATTCTTCTGTGCAATAAGAAGGAAATTTACGATAATAGTAGTTGGAAATAAAGAAGTGTGTGAATTGTTACAAGCTCAGGAATGATGTTTAAACATGTGTCATTGCTTTCATGGCCAGGTAAAGCCAGAAATTCCTTTATTTCACTCAAACATTATCTTTATATTGTAGGCTCAAAAACTGTTGCGATGGTAACTCGAGTTTCAAATGGTTGTATCTTCACAACTAGTGATCTAAATCACATGATCTAAAGACTGTTAGAAAGCCAAGAAGGAGTACTTCACTTTATTCCGCCAGCGCTAAGCGCGATTCTCACGCCCTCAGGCGCCACACTGCCCCCAATCCGAAAATGCCAAACATTGCAACGCTTTTCGAGCCCACTGTACATTCAACGTCGTCAGACCATCAACACTGTGGATTTCAACATCGAAGTGTGTCAACAATTGATTTTCATGTCACCACGGTCATTACTGATATGCCTGTTAGGGCCATTATATTATACTTGTACGCGAGGAAGCTTGTTGTACGCTGGCTCAGTTCCAACTCTTGTCATCACGTTCTACACCCCTCTGTGGTCACTGTCCGTTGTCGCATCGCATCTCTCACTGAGTGTAAGTATACTCTATTTTGACATGCAGCATGCCCTTGACAAGAGGATCGCAATTATGGGCCCTTTCATCAAGAACTATGAACTTTCATCGGCATCGAAGTGCATCAATTCTTCATATCACCACAGTCGTTACTGATATGCCTATTAGGACCAATATATTATACATGTGTGCGAGGAAGCTTGCTGCATTTCTGACTCAGTTTTGTCTCTTGTCATCGTATTCTACACCCCTCCGTGGTCACTGTCCATTGTCGCATCGTGTCTCTCACTGAGTGTAAGTATACTCTACTTTGACATGCAGCACATCAGCAAAAAATATTCTGATAGTAGAATGACATGTGTTATGTAACTGTCTTATATCTCTGTAGGCTATGTAGAACCCTGTAGAATTACATGACTTACTTAGATCCGAACATGCTACATAGGTCTATATAGAATGCACAATTTACTTAAACCTGCACACACTTCATAGCCCTACTGAAATTAACACTTTGATGTAATGTGACGATGATTCTATGGGTGCTACATGCTATGGCCACTATAACTGCTACAACTGTTATGGCTGCTATGGCTGCTATATTGCTATAGGCCTATGAGTGCTATGAGTGCAATGATTACTATGGCTGCTATGGCTGCTATGGTCTGAACTAGGGCTGTGCCAGCTATACAGTGCACACGTACATGTACTGAAACTGTGGAACGACTTAGTCAGAATTTTTGATGGCAGATACAAATAGATGTACACAAGACACATATTATTCGCTTTTCGCTCGCTATTCCTTTTCCTTCCATCATAGAGCAGCTTCTTGGCCTATCCTTCATGGGCCTCTTCTTCTGTGCTCTTCATCATCATGTTGCCCTTCTTTGCTTACCTGTATTATGTGCAAGAACCCAAGTTCAACGAAAATGGCAAGCTTGTACCCGAGGTGCGTATGCCCATCGCAATTGCTGGCTCACTATTCATTCCCATCTGTTCTAATGGACATCTCGGTTGAGCGTACACTGGATCTGGCCCATCATGGGTTTAAGTCGCTTCAGCGTCACGGCGCTACTCCTTTTTGTTGTGCTGACAACTCACAACCCCTGAATCACTTCATGCGGCCATCCATGCTGCCCATCAAAGGACTGTCTCTGGCACATGCCCGACTCCTTGCCACCTATCAAGCAGAGTGGGCCATATACCAAGAAGGGTGTTATTCTTCTCAGCGACATGTGGAACATGCGTCATCTGCTCACCAGCAGTGGCATGACCGTCGCCCTCTCGGACATTGTGTTACGCTCCATTTCATGTCTAAGCGTCTAGCGCCCACGTACCTTACTTATTACCCGATTCGTACCCGGCCATATGTGTATTACCGGACCGCTTACTACTGGACTTCCTAAAGTGATTGATCACTTAATGATCGCATCACTATTGATCGCTATTCTTTGTTAGCACGCGATGATTGCTCATTCAGGCAAGTAGCTTTCCCATACGCCATACTTGCATCACTATCGCATCATCACTGCACATTATGCACTCATGTGTCGCACAATACTTGTGTGCGTATCGCCCTATTCTTTGCTATCAATTAGTCTACAGATCACACCATTGTAGACTCATTCTCTTGCTAGAATGAGTCATTCCCTGTGTATATAAACCCAGTAGTTGCAATGAGACAAGCCAGACTTGGTCTCGTATGAGAATATACTTAGCTGCTTAACGCGCTGCCAATTCTCGTTGTAGAATTAGGACTATAAACCTATCTGCTGCTGCTTAACGCGCTCAGACCCCCTAGAGTCTACTCCTAGCCCTTCGCGCTCTTAGATAAGAGTCTGCTATACGATCTAGCTTCGGATTAAGCTAGCTACTTAGATCGTTACACTAAGGTATCTGTGTACGTCGATCTAATCTCTATACTCTAGATCCAAGCCGCACAGTAGTCACCCTTGTGATAAGCTGCTGTGTGCATTACGAAGAGTCCATTCGTAACACATTGTGCTCCTTGCGCCAATGGTTGCCGATGAGCTCAACCTCACAGACAGGTACATGCTCACAGAGGTTCTTTACCACTGATACGCTAGGTATCTGTCTGAGCGCGGGAAAGCGGCGAAGCGGCGCCAGATTGGGCCGATGGATCGGCCACAGTGGTCAGACTGACAGATAGAAGCATCCAGCACTCCAGAGCAACAGGAAGATCACCAGAAGACGACCTAGGGGCATGGCCAATCACCTCATCACTGAAGTACAACTCAAGCCTACCCTAAAGCGGCGAAGTGCGGCGGCGTCGGGCCGATCCAGCGGCCCCCAGTGACCGGACTAACTCCCCAAATTGCAGAAGGAACAGGCCCAGCAATGGCCACGCGTGGGGGATACACTACAGAGGTCGTATCGGCGGAATAGGGCGTTTTCCGGCGAAGTTGGAGTCAGGGCAGTGTCAGGGCGGCATCAGGGCAGCATTAGGGCATGGTCAGGGTAGCTCCTAAGCGGCGCCGAAGCGCTGGGACTTGTGCAAACAGTATTTAAGAGCGCCCTTGTGTAGATACAACAAAAAGACAACCAGCAGATGATTTCCCCTTTCCCTTCCTTTCTCTCTGTTCAGAGCTGTCTTTAGGAGGTCTCCCCTTGCATCAGAGAGCCTTACCGCTTAGGCAGCAAAAGTTCCAGATGCTCCCCACTCATTTCCCGCTCATTATCAGTAAACCCTGGAAAATGTCATAAAGCTGTAGTAAGCCATAGCAAGCCATAGACACTATAGTTACTGTAGTGTCATTGTGCCATAGACTGATAGAGGTGGTAGACTCCATAGAAAATTATAGATATTATAGTTACTAAAGTGTCCTATGTGCCATAGACTGGTAGAGGTAGTAAATTCCATAGAGAATCATAGATGCTATAGTTACTAAAGTGCCTTATATGTTGTAGACCTGTAGAGGCTGTAGATTTCATAGAGGGTCATAGAACTAGTATTACATTACGAAAAAAGTCATATTATATAGATCAATAACTTGTGAATGGCTATACTTATCAAAATAGTGTCTTAAGTAATCTTTTAGCCATTAGTATATTCTATTTGTATAAATATTTTCATGATTTTACCTAATTTATTTAAGCAGTTATTGTGCTTTCTTTTCTTAGCTGAGCATAAATCAAAGTAGCTATTAAAATATGATTAAGCACCTTAATATATGTTTGCCCAGTTGGTGTAGTGGCCAAAAGCACTGCCGGGCATTTGACTAGACAGGCTATTGGTTCAAATCACCAAGTTGGCAAAATTTCCTAAGTTGAAATTTCTCAAAGTTAAATAGATAAGATGAATAATAGATTAAGATAAGATAAAAATAATAAATAAGATAGTAAATAATAAATAATTCGATAAAATTAGATTAGATAATAGATTAGATTAGATAAGATAAGAAATAATAGTAATAAAAATAAAAATAAGAATTTTTTTGATCATGACTAATAGTCTACATAGAACTACCATAGTATATGTCAACTATCATAGTGCTACATAGAACATAAACGTGTCTATGGGCTCTATGGGCTCTATGGACCTATCATAATACTATATAGAACTATGTAGATGACCCAGAATTTACTGATGATCTCTTTCATTTTCCCCCTCGTTACATGCGCCTGGTGGTAAAAAGCTTCGGCGTCGCTCAGGAAGCATCGGAGAAGTTCCCCCAGGCTAGGGCCATCGTCGGAGGACCCCACCGGACCATACTAGGCAGCGCCGGAGTCCAGCAGCGAGTAGAGGAGTTTTGGTATATTGACCTCTGTCCCACAGCGACTCTACAGCGAGTTCCTATACATACAGAACGTTGTAGGCGCATCACCGCCGACAGCACCCAGCCACTGCTCCTGTTTCACATCCTACATACGCCCTGCCTTTCCAACCAGCGCACAGAAAGAAGCCATCCCAAGCACAGGCGATATCTACCCCGACACTGCCGCCAATCACGCTCTTTAGTGCAGAGGGTATGTACAGTATGTCCCACCTCACAGCAGCCACATGACTCTGACTCTTGTCTCATACCTGTGGGACATAGAGACAAGTACCTTGTTCTATGGACCGGGTACTTCAAGTCTTTCGAGCATGGCAGTGAATGCATTTGAGGCCAGTCTGCTACTCTCCGGGTGAGTTCCGTTCTACATCTTTGCTTACCCTTGAATACGATGCTACAAGGCATGACGGACGTTGCCTTGCTTTCAGACCCCATGGGCACCATCACCTGCGCACGCACGCTACATGATAAACTCAACCTCTACTGCATCTCATGCCCAATCAGCGTGCTCCTCGTCATCTTTGAGACACGTCCCGACTGAGAAGTACAAGGCTACGCCCAAGACTGCCCGACTTCAAGTGCCACTCAAGTTTGTTTTGGGGCTCCTCATCATGGCCTTCACTCTTGTCTGCATCCACATTCCCTTGGTCTGGTCGGCGCTCATGGCCATTGACGAACCATCAGATCCCAATGGGCTCGGGCCTCGTCGTTGCATCTCGTGTGTCCTATCCATCTACATGCCCTTCTCTCCCTTATGCTTATATATGTGGTTCAGGAAACCCATTTGCTATGGCACTACCACAACCACATCTCACTGTCATTGAACGAAATGTCTAAACACTTACCCTTAATCCCATTCTCGCTCATCATCCCTCGTATGTCTCTCATCATGTGGACCTCATTTCCACTCATCTCACTCCTCTTTCAGTGGCCCTCCATCCTCCCCGTCTCAGCGGCAGCAGGGTTCAATTAGGGTTGTGGCCCCCACCCCCCACGCTTGTGTGTGCAACACTCACTGCGTGTTGTCCCCCATCGTCTGCGTTCTTTATGACCGTCTGCACAAACCCATCACCCAGACAATGGGTGAAGGGTGTCCCAACACCGGCTCAGGATGCACAACACTGCAGCAGTGACTGCGGAGGGCCCAGCAGGGAATACAAGAGCAATACAGAAACCAGCAGTGCTTGCAAATACATGTACAGGGGTAACAAGGCATGATGACAGCAGCAACCACAGCAGCAGCAGCAGCAGCAAGGAGCGGGCAAAAGATGCACGGGTGGAGTGTATAGATGGATGAAGACAACTAGTACACTTGGTTTGATTTAGATAGCTACCAAATATAACTTTTTTTCAAATTTCATTGCTGTATGCCATCCATATGAGGATTACCGGGAATGTACAGTTGTATATACAAGGCTACATGTCAACTACAAGCATTACAAGCAGCTACAGCAGTCCTACGAGCGATTTACATAGATGACACGGCATCTATGAGATATACATTACGATAGTATATATTACATATATATATGTAATTTTAATCGCTTCTATGGACTTTAGCTGATTCTACTAGAATCTACAGAAACAAGCCGGTGGTTACTAAAGTTGGACTTGTCTCCCCAGTTACAGGTCTATGTAGGGCTCTGTACACTACAGAGCCTAGTTTTTTTTTTCCTGATGCATGCCCTTGACAAGAGGGTTGCAATTATGGGCCCTTTTATCAAGAACTATGAACTTCAACATTGGCATCAAAGTGTGTCAATAGTCCTTCATATCACCATGGTCGTTACTGATATGCCTGTTAGGGCCATTATATTATACTTGTACGCAAGGAAGCTTGTTATACGCTGACTCAGTTCCGACTCTTGTCATCGCATTCTACACCCCTTCGTGGTCACTGTCCGTTGTCGCGTTGCGTCTCTCACTGAGTGTAAGTTTACTGTGCTTTGACATGCAGCACGCCGTTCACAAGAGGGTCACAATTGTGGGGCCTTTCATCGAGAACTATGAACTTCAACATCAGTGTTGAAGTGCATCAATTCTTCATATTACCATGGTTGTTACTGATATGCCTATTAGGACCAATATATTATATGTGTGCACGAGAAAGCTTGCTGCATTTCTGACTCAGTTCTGTCTCTTGTCATCATATTCTACACCCCTCTGTGGTTGCTGTCCATTGTCACGTCGCATCTCTCACTGAGTGCAAGTTTACTCTACTTTGACATGCAGCACGCTGTTCACAAGAGGATCACAATTATGGGCCCTTTGGAGGGGAAAGGAAGTTTGACAACACTTGATGTATCATGTCTGAGTCAGGTTAGATTAGTTACATTGTTGCAGGTCTATGCCACAAGTAATTACACATGAACAAATATCAAACAGATTTGAACTTGATTGGGAGAGGCTTGATAGTATTGAAAGTGCTTTTGTATATAAGTTTGAATAAGATATACAAAGTGGAGTACATTCTGGTTTTGTGCTTTGTATAACTATATCAAGTCCAAGTCCTGCTATTTGCTTTCTTCTAGAGATTGAAATAACATGATAGTAATGTTTTGCTTAAGATGGCATGGCAATAATGCAAAGGGCCAGAAAAATGTGTAAGCTGTAAACTATACTTCTACATATATATATTTTGCTATGTAAACTGTACTTCTATATATGCATATTTTGCTGTGAAAACTGTATCTTTGCATATACACATTTTACTGTGTAAACTGTATTATTATATATGCATATTTTACTGTAAAAACTATATCTCTGCATATATATATTTTACTGTGTAAACTGTATCTTTATATATGTATATTTTGCTGTAAAAATTGTATCTTTAAGTATATATTTTGCTGTGAAAACTATATTTTTGCATATACACATTTTACTGTGTAAACTGTATCTTTGCATATACACATTTTACTGTGTAAACTGTATCTTTAAGTATATATTTTGCTGTGAAAACTGTATCTCTACATATACACATTTTACTGTGAAAACTGTATCTCTGCATATATATATTTTACTATGAAAACTGTATCTGTAACTATATGTTTTGCTGTATAAACTATATTTCTTTATATACATATTTTTCTGTGTAAATTATATCTTTACATGCACACATTTTGCTGTAAAAATTGTATCTCTAAGTATATATTTTGCTGTAAAAATTATATCTTTGATTATATATATATTGCTGTAAAAAACTATATATGTTCATTAGTAAATTCTGGGTCATCTACATAGTTCTATATAGTATTATGATAGGTCCATAGAGCCCATAGAGCCCATAGACACGTCTATGTTCTATGTAGTGCTATGATAGTTGACATGTACTATGGTAGTTCTATGTAGACTATTAGTCATGACAAAAAAAAATTCTTATTTTTATTTTTATTACTATTATTTCTTATCTTATCTTATCTTATCTATTATCTAATCTAATTTTTATCGAATTATTTATTATTTACTATCTTATTTATTATTTTTATCTTATCTTAATCTATTATCTATCTTATCTACTTAACCTTAAGAAATTTTAACTTAGGAAATTTTACCAACTTGGTGGTTTGAACCAACAGCCTGCCCAGTCAAATGCCCGGCAGTGCTTTTGACCATTACACCAATTGGGCAAATATATATTAAGGTGCTTAATCATATTTTAATAGCTATTTTGATTTGTGCTCAGCTAAGAAAAGAAAGCACAATAACTGCTTAAATAAATTAGGTAAAATCACGAAAATATTTATACAAATAGAATGTACTAATGGCTAAAAGATTACTTAAGACACTATTTTGATAAGTGTAGCCATTCACAAGTTATTGATCTATATAATATGATCTTTTTTCGTAATGTGATACTAATTTTATAACCCTCTATGAAATCTACAGCCTCTACAAGTCTATGACATATAGGGCACTTTAGTAACTATAGCATCTATGATTCTCTATGGAGTCTACCACCTCTATTAGTCTATGGCACATAGAACACTTTAGTAACTATAACATCTATAATTTTCTATGAAGTCTACCACCTCTATTAGTCTATGGCACAATGACACTACAGTACCTATAGTGTCTATGGCTTGCTATGGCTTACTACAGCTCTATGATATTTCCCAGGGTTTACTGATATTGTATTTAAATATTTGCTGTATAAAACTATATCTAGACCTATAGCTTAATTTATAGCAATTGCTGTAAAAAAATGTAATTTTTACCCTAAGTAATATCTGTGTTTGTTGGACCCACCTTATACAGTTTTCCTATGTAAAAGTATAGTTTTCTAGTTACTACATCTATCTTTGCTGGTGTGCAATAAAACATGTCGGTCCTGCAGGCTTAACAACCCTTATCATATGACAGGATTATGGATGGTATGGGTAGGGAAATGGTGGGCATGACAAACTTATGAGCAAAGTGTGCTGGTAGAGCATGGTGGGGTGTAGGTGTAGTATGCTTAGCTGATAGGTACTAAATATCCTATTTTTTAAAATTTGCAAACATGTGCCAGTGTGCCAGCTATATAAATGTTATTAGAATTTCTACACATCAAACTATGAGAGCTATAAGCAGCTACAGCATTCCTACCAATTCCTATGGGCAATTTACATTGGTTGTATAATATCTATAAAATGTATATTATGACAGTCTATATTACAGATGTATATGTAATTCTGGTTGTTTCTATGGAATTTTAGTTGATTCTACCAGTGTCTACAGAAATGTGTCAACTGTTACTAAGGTGGGACTTGTCTTCCTGGCTACCGGCCTATGTAGAGCTTTGTATGCTATAGAGCCTAGTTTTTTTTTGCTGATGTAAGTCCATGGGGTTCATTTCCATTTGAGCCTATTTAGGCATGCCCACATTATGACATAGTGCCCTTGTGGTTCCTGGTGTAATTGCATGTATGGGAGGGCATGAGATATGAATAATACTCTAAGTAATGTTCTAGAACTATGCATCACCCGGTTGTAAGGTTGTTGCAGCATTTGTGAGGAGTGTTGCAGTTGTGGTCACAATGGCCATATAGGCCCAGTTGAATGTCGCACCACCAGCAACTTTGTCGTGTTCGATGTTCTTGTTCAGTGGGGTGTGTGTAAGGTCGGATTGGGGTGGGGAAGGATATTCCCAGAGCTTCTGGTCAGTTTGGGAGTAAAGGTTGGAGTTGGAAGGCAGCTTTTGCCACTTGTAAGTGAACCATAACCTCTTGTTTCCTAGTAACAAGGGTTTATTTTGCCTGTTTGAGTCCTTATTGCTCAACAAGAAGCGCTTTTTCCCTATGGCCAACCCCTGTTTCCCATTTCTGGAGAGCACATCCCTTGGCCTCAAGTTGGGCAAATCAAAAGGAGTTGGCTGCAAGACCTCAGTCCCAGTGAAAAACGGCACCGAGCTGACCCGAGCAATCTGTGCTCATTGGCGTTCGGCGGTGCTCAGCTGAACTGCTGGCAATTGCAATCTGAGATATTCATAACTTTGTTAATTTACCATCGACTGTATACCCGTAGGATACAATTAATGCAGTTGTCATGTATGCCTGGCTTCGTGTAGCTGAGTCGCTGCCGATCGCCGCCTGCTTCCATTTCTTCTCACACCACCACCTGGCCCAGCTTAAGGCTATCGCAGGACAGTTTTCCCTTCCAACAGCCCACTCTCTATTATAACGACATGACGACAACTTGAATCATAGCCCTCGCGTGGTCTCTCATGCTATCAGCATATATGCGCATATATCTGCATTAATATTGCCCTCCACTTCATCGTCATCTCCGTCTTCTACTCTCATGCGTCGCCTCACCTACAACACACTACACTTTTCCCATTTTCCCCATCTTCCTTCATCACCATCTGACTTCTACCGTGCTGGTATCATTGTTAACCCTGTCCTCAGAGTATCTTGTGCAAGAACATTTTGTTTCCACTACATTAGATCAGTCAGTTTTTTTACCGGTTATGCAGGCTACCATTTCCCTCGTTAAAGCGATGGGCAATGGGATAGTATCGGGCTCAACATCGTCTGGGTCACAAACACAAGCCAATTTAGTAAGTGTCGCACTCCTGTTTTGTCGAGTTTTCCGGAATTCCAGTCGACCCAATCGTATGCATTATGACAGTGTTCTGGCATGCTCTCGACAGTACCATCTTCCAGTTAAGCAGATGTGGGTCCTACCTTCATCGTCACCAAGTTGGTCTATCCTCATATGCGTCTAGTTTCCATCAGCGTGTATTGTGCATTAGTGGCTGAGTTCTTCCGCCGTCCGCTATGTTTGCACATCCACCGCCTCTATCCCCGCTTCACCAATGACATGACAACACACTCACACAGCTAACAGTGTTTAACTTGACACAGATTCACAAAGTTCTCGCAGCGTGACTATCCACAAAGATCGACCGGTGCCCATTTGCAATATGGACTTAGACCTGGAGAGCAGGAGAGCAGGTTCAGATGTGGCTCGGTTAAACTCAGTAGTAGTCCGTAGGATAATGGGTCTGTATGTACCTGTACCGAAAATGGAAGCATTTGAATATCTCAGTAATAGTCAATACCTGGTCAGTACAGTGTAGTAGAACACAGTGGGACACAGATGGCAACTGAAAATGGCCTATAGTCATTTAAATTCGACACTGAAGAGCTCGGATTTCATCTGAAAAAGCGCAAATATCTGGCGCTTACTGAAAGCATCTGCGTGCTCAGTACAACTCAGTCCCACTCGGACTAGCTTGGTGCCGTTTTTCACTGGGCCTCAGTCTCCAATAGTGCCTAATGCCGCAAGGAACTGGGTATCAAAGTAAGTGTTCTCTCCAAATGGGTACTCGCCTACTTCTTGCTCCATGTCATGGTCCACGTTAATGACTGGTTGGGCGACCAATGGCCCTTCATCATATGCAGCTCCTTTGGCATCTGCCTTTCCAATAAGGTGGGATTCCCCAGAGAGGGGATTCATCAAGGCAGTGAGATAGGGTCATGGAAAATCTTGTTTAGGAAAATCCGTGTCTCAGTCCATGCATTCTTGGTAGGGGTACCCAGGGTGAAGGTTGATTGTTGTGGTGGGTGAAAATGGTGTTGGCAGTGCTTGTTTATTGTTAATATCCTATACAATGTTGTTGAATTTCTCTTGGGTGTTGGCAACTGGGGTGTTAGCAAGTATGTCATGGAGTAGCTGTTGGCCTTGAGGGGTTGACAATAGTGGTGGTCCTTCAGCTGCTGTTTCTTGTTCGTTGATTACTGGGGCCATAATGATCAGGTGGTTATTTTCCAATTCTCATCGGAGGTACTCTTGGTGTCGCAACAGATCTGCTCTTGTTTAAAAGGCAACTCCAGATGGGGCTGTCCATTCATTTGACAATTGCCTGGAAGATGAAGAGAAAGTGGGGGATACTTCAATGGGGAAAGACATGCTGCAGGAGTTGATGGGAATGGTTGCTTTATTTCTCCTCCTTTTATTCTTATTAGTTGTTTGTACATGTAACCTCTGTAATGCTTGTCCGTCCACCTTGGGTATTGTTGCCAGATTTGGAACCTTTATCTATTTCTAGGACATTATTTGAACATGTGACCTCAGTCAGGAACCTTTCAATCTGAGGTGGCATTTTCTGATTGGGCTTGTTTTTGGGGGTCCCCAAGCCTGATTGGCAATTTATGACTTGTGGGTTTTTGACAAGTCCAAAGCACTTGGTGACCCATTTGTCTACTTTGGGAAGCAGACAAGTGGGTTACCTGGCAGAGGGAGACCACAGCAGATGGCAGGGACAATGAAAGGAAAGTTTTTTACATCCTCTTTTTGGCTAGCTTATATGCTGGATCAAGTGTTACTTATTATCTATAGTTACGATTTGATTCCCCGATCCCATTATTCTATTACAATATGCTTGTTGACACCAGTTGATGCGATCAGAACTTCAGGAAGCCTGGAGTTAAAACCTGGGAAAGGATCCCATGTGATCTCAATGCGATTGAGACCACTTGAGATCCCTCAATGGGATAGACGATCCCATTGGTAAATCTTGGTACTAGATTAGAGTACAACACGTGTATTTAAGAACCACAGTTTAGCTTCACTGAACTCCAACTCCAGCTTTGCTAAACATGCAGCTATACTATCTTCTTACCCCTGTGACTTCATCGATCGAACCCCTCTCAACTTCTTTCATCTTTCTAAGTCGCCTTTAAAGGCAGGTGACCTTCGACGCTTAAGCACTTGAGCAATATCAAGTCCACCGATCTAAAAAGTTGCTAAGTATAGTAGCAGGTATCAAGCCCTGCCCTATAGCGGCAGGTATTAAGTCCTGTGCTACTTGTGAGTGGGTAATAATAGTCTCCCACACTATACATTTCTAAGTCCTGCTGTGGGCTTAATAGTTTTTTAGGAAAGATTTGATTCTTCTTCCAAGCATCTTCATCTGATAATCTTTGATCCATTCTGGTGTGTGTATCTGGCTGGCTGGTTTCCATAAGTTGTAGGCTGGGGAGTATCTCTTCTAGCGGACTTTATACTCTAGCATTTTTTTTTTTCCTACACACCTCGAGATGAGAATCTCTTCTATCTTGTATTCAAATTCCCTCTGGATAATGTCTGAAGGTGGTTTCACAAAGTTCCTTCCATGTATTTTGGTTTCTTTGTATGGGGTGAGTAACAAGATGTGGAATACGTTGTGAATTTTCCAGAATTTGGAAAGTTCCAGTTGGTAGATAACATCTGAAATTTTCTTGGTAATAGAAAATGGTTTGTACCATTTCAGGGCTAGTTTGGTGGCAGAAAATGAGGTTTTTAGGTTTGTGCCTTCCAACTATACCTTCTCATTTTCTTCAAAAGGTGTGTATCAGCAAAAGATATTCTAATGGTAGAATATTACATGTTATGTAATTGTTTTGTGACCTGTAGGCTATGTAGCGCGCTGTAGAATTATGTGAATTACTTAAACCTGAACATGCTACATCAACCGACATAGAATACACAAACTTCAATAGAATGCACAAACTTACTTAAACCTCCACACACAGTAACACACTTTATAGACTTCCGGAAATCGACACTTTGATGTAATGTCACATATTTATAAAATAATACAGAGAAATAACAGAGAACAAATAAAAAATGAGAGGTAAGTCTAGTTTACTTTGCCTGACACTAGCCACATGGGAGAGCTAACAAAAACGACAGAAAACGACAGAAAACGACAGGTGTCCTGTCCTTCACATTAGATGTAAGGGGCGTGGGAAACACTTTGATGCACTTGTGTCGTGTCTGACGCGACGCGCCTGAAGTCACATTGGTCACGTGAACTTTTGTTGATCGTTTTTTTTGAATATTTGTTCAAGTCCTGTTGCCCTGTACTGTACGTCTCACAAACACCACCCACCATCTACCACATATGACCAACACAATCTGATGGCTACTTGCGCACAGTTCCCTATCGACTCCACAATGCCTGCGTTCTGTGTACTGAACCCATTTTTAGCTAGACTGCCCGTACACGTTTCTTGCAGATAACCGCCCGGTGCCCACACTGAACATCTGGCGGCTTCAGCCAGTTTTCCCTGGAAGACATCATGTATGTGCACTACATGCCTGGCCAACTCATAGCACAGCTGAATAATTTGGCGCCCTCATCTTTACAGCGTCATCATCCACTTCCATTACTTCTCAGTCCCTGCTCTGTGCCGCTCATGGGCTCTCTCACCACGGCTGCCACCGGACCTTTCACTCCCCAATGACTTGCAGAACTATCCTCTTTGGATCCAGTCTGATATTTGCAAGGCCACTGGAGGCAGGAGGTAGACGCCTGAACACCTAAACCGTCACCTCCTGATTGCATGAGGTGCGTTGGTGGAATTCACACCACACTGCCTGTGAGCATGCAGCAGTTAATATTTTCTCATTCGCCTGCATGCGGTGCAGTGTCAGGAACTCAGAGATACCTATGTAGGGAAACATGAAGAGAGGGTGCGAATAGCATGGTGCATTTCGCCGTTCTGGATTAACCTTGTTCGTATAGGTCTGAGTTAACCAAGTCAGGTCCAAACATGAACGGCTCCCACGTGTGGATTTCAATGTCATCATCCCCGGGCCACAAGTTCATTGTGAAATTACAGGTACGTTTGTTCATACCCTTGATATGATTGAGGTGTTGCTTACCGCCTCTATCTGTCCTTGTGCCACCCCGTCCCACTCACATCTGTCCCTACGTTGGCACGTGTTGTATGCCCCCGCCACGACTGTGCTCTGTACCGGCACTGTACACTCCCACTGCCACCCTACACTGTCTGCCATATCTCCACACTGCCCCAAGCCCGCGACCCCTACTATTGTGCAACCTTACGACTCTGTGGCACCATCCCGGTTGCTGACACGTCCCACATTTGAGACAACTGATAGTACTACATTCGGTGAGTCGTGTTTTCCTTCCTTCCTCTAGTTTCATCCATTGCTGATTGGCAAGTTGAGGTTCCTGTACAACGGCAACATCTGTGCGCAATGCGAAGAAGAGAAAACACAAGTGCACGGTCACTTAGTACGCTCTCCTCCCATCATGCCAGTAAACCAGCCCTTCAACATTTACTGGGAGCAACTCTCGTCCCAACATCACGACCTTGCTTTGTGGGATCCATACCCTGTTGAAACTCTCTTCAAAGATCCCGGTCCCGGTCACGTTTCAATTGGCAATGTTGGTTATCCGGATAACAGGACATTCATGCGCATATTCAACGTGAAGCTTCCTCGGGACGATCCGTCAAACACATTCATCGATATACTGGAGGGATACAAGCCCCTCAAACGGGAACATTTCGACAATGTCCGTCGTAATGGGGTTCCTATCGGGCAGATCACTTGGTAGTTTCCTGGGAGCCCGGTCGGTGTGGAGAGCAATGGTTAATGGATATTAGCATTGTCGAGAGAGCATCAAAGCATCGGGGCAGGTGGACGGCACGCGGGTCGGAGTGGGGCAATGGTGGGCATCATGGGTAGTATGCTTGTTTCAAGTTGGTACATACCAATATAACATTTTTTTTATTTGAAATGTGCCACTACTGTAAGAACTACTGGGATTCTATCAAAATTACTAGTGTATATACAAACCTACATGCCGACTATGAGCAGCTACAGGAGTCTACGGGAAAATTACATAAATGGCACAGCATTTACATTACGACAGCATGTCTTACAGATGTATATGTAATTTTATGTTTCTATGGACTTTTAGCCGATTCTACTAGTGTCTACAGAAATGTGTCAACAGTTACTAAGGTGGGACTTGTCTCTCCCACTACCAGCCTATGTAGGGCTCTGTACGCTACAGAGCCTAGTTTTTTTTTGCTGATGTGAAGTGTGATGTTTTTCGCTTGGTCACAAGTTCCTATGCATGTTTAATGGCATTCCTGGCCATTTGTCTCAAATCTATGATTTGTTTTTTCCTAGCCTTGTTTGACAGGGCCAGTTCTATCAATTGTTGGTGTCTGGTAGGCAATTCTCCAATTAGTAATTTAAAGGGAACTTGTTTTATTGTTTTGTTAGTCCATGAATTATAGACATATTGAGCCAGGAATAGCCAATCTGCCCAATTAGTTTGCGCTTTGTTTTCAAAAATTTGGAAATATTGTTCCAGCCATTGGTTGATTCATTCTGACTGTCCATCAGTTTGTAGGTAATATGCCATGCTAAAATTCCTTTTGATTTCCAGTTGTTCACATAAAGTTCTGGTGAATTGTCTGGTAAAGTGGAGGTCTCAATCAGAGATGATTTTGAGTGGGATTCTATAGTGAGGAAATACATGTGTGGCATACAACAAAGCTACTTCTTCAGTGGTGATTGTTTCTTCACAGAGAAAGAATAAAGCTGCTTTTGAGCAGTCATTATTGGTAATAGTGAGTATGAAGTTGTATCCCTTGCTTTTTGGTAGTTTGGTGATAAAATCTCATGTAATTGTTGCAAATGAAGTATGGGAATGTTCTGGTTCAATAGGGAATACTGGTGATTTTGAAATGTTTGTTCGTAGTTTGGTGTATTGGCAAATTGCACACCCTTTGATGAAGTTTTCTACATTGGTTTTGATGGTGGACCACCAGTAATCTTGTTTCAGAACTGTCTTTGTTTACTTGATTCCAGGGTGCCCTGCCATAGTGGTATCGTGGTACAGGAAAATTACTCCCCATTGAAGGTTGTTGTCCTCTGAAATGACTAGACAGTTATTATAGTACCAAAGGTTGTTTTGGCATTTGATACCATATATTAATGTCGAGGTAGTTAATGCAGATGCATGCGAGGCCTGGACATCCATAATTGCGGCATGAGAGTTGTCCACTATGAGCTTATTAATAAATAAAAAAGGAGGAAAGGCAATCTTCTCTTCTAATGTTTCCAATGGATAATTAGGATATTGGGACAATGCATTAGCTTTGTTAAGTAGTCCCAGTTTATATTTAATTTAAATGTTATATTGCATAATATGACTGACCGCACACTTTGCGTGTGGTAAAAGTTTTTATGGTTGGCAATAATAGGTGAGGTTAGCATGGTCAGTGTGGATTATAGTATGGCTGTCCAAAAGAAGATAGCACCATGTTTCAAGCCCTTGGTCCAGAACAGTTAGTTCTTTGTTATAGATGTTATAATTGAGTTCCTCCTTTGACAGAGCTTTTGAATAAAAACCAATTAATTGTGGTTTCCTCTAATTGTCCTATTGAAAAAGTATTGCCCTGGTGATGTAGTTGGAAGCATTGACCTCAAGTTCAAAAGGTTAATTAGAATCAGGGTGAGTAAGGACTGGCATGGATGTCAGAATATCAATAATGTGGTCATATCAGTAAATCCTAGGTCATTTACATGGTTCTATATAGTACTATGATAGATTCATAGAGCCCATAGAGCCTATAGACATGTCTATGTTCCATGTAGTGCTATTATAGTTAACATGTACTATGGTAATTTTATATAGACTATTATTCATAACAAAAAAAAATTCTTATTTTTATTTTTATTACTATTACTTATTATCTTATTTTATCAAATTATTTATTATTTACTATCTTATTTATTATTTTTATCTTATCTTAATCTATTATCTATCTTATCTACTTAACTTTGAGAAATTTTAACTTAGGAAATTTTACCAACTTGGTAATTTGAACCAACAGCCTGCCCAGTCAAATGCCTAGCAGTGCTTTTAACCACTACACTAACTGGGCAAATATATATTACAATGCTTAATTATATTTTAATAGCTATTTTGATTTGTGCTCAGCTAAGAAAAGAAAGCACAATAACTGCTTAAATAAATTAGGTAAAATCACGAAAATATTTATACAAATAGAATGTACTAATGGCTAAAAAATTACTTAAGACACTATTTTGATAAGTGTAGCCATTCACAAGTTATTAATCTATATAATATGACCTTTTTCGTAATGTAATACTAATTCTATGACCCTCAATGAAATCTACAGCCTCTACAAGTCTATGACATATAGGGCACTTTAGTAACTATAGCATCTATGATTCTCTATGAAGTCTACCACCTCTACCAGTCTATGGCACATAGAACACTTTAGTAACTATAACATCTATAATTTTCTATAAAATCTACCACCTCTATCAGTCTATGGCACAATGACACTACAGTAACTATAGTGTCTATGGCTTGCTATGGCTTACTACAGCTCTATGACATTTTCCAGGGTTTACTGATGGCCCTCCAGAGCTTTTATGCAAGCCAATGTCCAGAAAAAAGGCTCATTTTTCTTAAGAAGTCTGGTTAGTAGTTTGATGATGTGGGAAAATCTGGGAATAAAGGCTCAATGGTAGTTGAGGAGCTCAGCGTACTGCGTACTTCTCATACTGTTTTCAAGATGTGGGGCCATTCCTTTAGTTCTGAGACTTTAATTGGGTCCAGACAAATAGTGTTGCCATCGAGAATGAGGCCAAGATAGTTGACCTTTTTTTTCAAAATTGCATTTGGCAAGCTTTAGGAATAATGATTTGTCCCTCATAATTTGGAAAACTTCACAAATGATCTGTCGATGGTAAGGGATGTCATTTTCTGTGGCAATTAAGATGTCATTCATGTAAATCTGTAGTTCACCAGGGTATTTATTTTGGACTGTGCAGAAGAGTCGGTTTATAGTTTTCATAAATATTTCAGGAGCATTTTGCAGTCCAAAATTCATGACAAGTGGCTCATATTGTTCCAGTGGCATAATAAACACTACTTTCTATTGGTCTTCCTCTTTGATCTGAATGTTGTTGTATTCCATATATATATTGAACTTGGTAAACAGTGTTTTCCCGTGTAATTGGTCGATTAAGTTCAGAATTAGAGAGAGGGGAGTTTTATCTGGTACCATGTATGAGTTAAGTCATTGGTAGTTTTGTACTACTCAATAGTCTCCATTTTTCTTTTTGATAAGAAATGTTGGGAATGGCCATAGTAACTTCAAATCCTGAATAAAATTCTTGGCAACTTCATTATCTATCCATTTTTGAAGGAAGGTGGTTTGTTCTTGGTTCATATTGTAAATATAGGCTTTGAATGAACTCAGCACATCTTTAGTAAATTAAATTTTATGGTCTTTTTCTCAACTAGATGGAAATTGTCATGCTCTTTCTTTGGAAAATACATCTTTGTAGTCTTTGTACTGTTTTGGGATGGACAATTCCATAAGTTTCTCATCTTACTTGGCTTTGATAGCCCAGTCAGTAGTGATGATAATATAATCTATTTTCATGTTTATAGCATTAATAGTCTAGGCATGGATTTTGTTGTGAACTGTCCCTTCCTGCTAATTAATGGTGGGATTGAATTTTTTGAACCATGAAACTTCAAAGATAATTCGATCTTGTTCTAAATTGGTAATGAAAAAAGGGAGTTGTTTTTTCGTTTGTCTATTTTCTAGTTTCAGAGTTGCATATTTATGAATTATTCCTGCTTTATTGGTTGTTCCATCCACATTGGTTACAGGCTATGGGGTTTTCAACTTTTTGGTTTTAATTTCATGTCAGATGACTGTTTAAATATCAATAAAGTTGTGTGTGGCACCACTGTCCAGCAATCCTTTTTCTTGGGTTGTTTGTTTAGCAGTTTGGAGAGAAAAGGGGGCATGTATTGTTTCATTCCCACTGCTAGATATATGAAAGGCTCTCATAGTGACTCTACTAATTGAGCCTTTCAAAAATTCTATTCATTATCACTGCTATTTTGGCTAAATGTTTTAAGAAGTTGTTATTGATCTCAATGGAAACTTTGTTGGTATTGGCTATTTGTTCCAATCCTCTAGCAAGATATTCTCCAAATAAAAATGCAACTGGGATGGTGTAGTTTGGGTTCTTTGGGTGTTAATCAGGCCACCAACCAGTTTCTGCTTCATTGATTCCGATTTGTTCAATTTTCTTGGTACACCGACCTAGTTGCTTGGTGAACTGAATGATATACCAAGTATCGTTGATGAATTTAATGTCATGAAATGTAGTTCCTTTGAGGTCAGTAACTTTGAGATGGTATTCTCCCTTATTCCAATACACTACTTTTTTGACTTCAGAAAGTAGGTCATCTTTGTTTCACTAGGTAATACCCATCCAATCGGTTCCGATGGTGGCAAGTAAGGCAGCCAGGGTAATTTAGAAAACTTGACTTGTGTTACAGTTACACTCAAACCATTACATATTTCCAAGTTCTGGACTTCTGCTGCAGAGAGCAATGTGCGTTGCTCAAAGAAGCTTTACTGTTCTAATACATTTAGAGGGGTAGAGTGCAACCAATTGGGTTGTGAAGTGGTGGTAAATAAGTCTGAATGTTCCCTCTGAGTGTTTGAAGCAACAATGTAGTATTGCTAGACAAAGTCAAGCTTAGGGCTCGACTGTTCGTACTGTAGTCTTTATATACTAGTATAGGTTTGGAGATAAGGTCAGTAACTATTGGAGGACTCATTGAATGAATGGGTCATCCAACAGTTTCAGAGTATTGTACATGGTCAGAGACATTGGTTAGGTACAGTCAGACATTGGCCAGGGAAACTTGAGCAGAAGCATTGGTCAGGTATAGTTGGGCATCAGTTAGGGATTCATCAGTCAGCTACTTGGTCATGGCTCAGCCATGGCTCAATTGCATCATAAAAAGAAAAGAGGAATCATAAAGCAGAGTAACTAAGAAAGAGATAAGGCAGTGTGTCTACTGCCCCAGTTGTCATAGAACTAGCAAAAAAGGAAGAAAGGGAAAAAATGTGTCATATAGTATCTATAGCTTGCTATGGCTTACTATAGCTCTATAACATTTTTCAGGATTTACTAATGAACCTCATTTTAAATGTTAATTCTTATGCCAGACTTTTCAACCCTTCTTAAGGTTCATCCTCTCTTATCTATTTGTAATACATGCAAAGCCTATGCAGTCTCCATCTGGCCACATTATGTTATCCTCAAGACTTTCAGTTCCAGGACCACCAGAATTTTCCTATTGATGCTACTGTCCCAATGTTGAAATTAACACATTTCCACCATTCTAGCCTTATACCATTTCTAAACAATCTCATGTCTGGGCATTCAGCTCAAATGAGCTATAGGAAATTACGAATATACTCACATAGATAGTTTTAGTGCTGCATCAAGTATCAAGTCACTGTATAATCAAATACTATAGAAAGAAAGATAATAATGCTACTGGCCTAAGAAAGTGTTACAGTTACACTCGGACCGTCATCTGTTTCCAAGTTCTGGACTTCTGCTACAAAGAGCAACATGTGTTGCTTCAAAAAAGCTTTGCTGTTCTAATATATTCAAAGGGGTAGAGTATAATCAATAAGATTGTGGAGTGGTGATGAACAAGTCTGAATGTTTCCTCTGAGTGATTGGAGCAATAAGATGGTATTGTTAGATAAATTAGCAAGTTTACAAAAAACTTGTGAACTTGTGAGGCTTGTTGGCCTGTGACACAAGCCACAAGTACTGATAAGCTTCCACAAGCTTCCACAAGCTTAACAAGCACAACAAGTGCACAAGATTCAAAATAAACTAATACATCTAAATTCTATTTTAAAAACTCATTACTATGGTGATTGATATAAAGATTAACAAAATATGAGAGAAATGCATCCAGGGAGTCAGAAAAATGAAAATTCTCAGGTAGGACAGAAGGCCCATAAATGGGAAGAAGATGCACTGCTCTTGCAATGTAGTTGAGAAAAATAATAGATACTGTGCAACAACCATTGCTCTAATATTCTGATTGAATCACTCACATTTCTGTATCCTCATCTGGTTCATTTGATAGAACTAATCAATTTACGAGTGCACACGAATGTATTTTGTTTCTGAACTTGAGAGAGAAAAGCAGGCATGTATGGCCAATTGCCATACCTGACATGCTATTGAGTGTTGTATTAAGTGCAACAAATACAGTATTATAGCAGGCATATTCTTTATGCCAGTTAGAATTTGAATGGATATGCTCACAGTACATCCCACCAGCACCACAGAGATTACTTGGTATATAAAAGCAGGCTATTGTAGAATGAAAAACAGAGATGGTGCCGTTATATGATAGACAGTCATCAAGTAGAACATTTCTTACTGTAATGATGCTCCCTTGACTTGTTTGTATGAAAACCATTATAAAAGCTCTACAAATTGGGGTTCTTAGATGTAATTTGCAAGAGCATCAGCAGTGCAGGGATAGTAATATGCTCTGTGAGGCGTTCAGGCGTTAGCCAGTTTGTGTTCGATTTGTACAAGACTGGTTGCTTGTTGAGCGACTTGGTTTGACCGTAACACGGGCACTCAATTCTATAGACTTCGGTTACTGCTTTGAGAAGCCTTCCAGCAGACGTTACAAGTGTGTTCTTGGTTTTCTTGTTAAGGACTGCTTATTACTAAGCGTGAGAAAAGGTTATGTTTATTTAAAAGATATAGGAATAGTTATTGAGACGTTGAGTTGATAGGAAGATGTTAAGAAGCACAGAATAAGATTCAAGAGAAGCTTAGGGCTTCTTCGGTTGTAACTATGGGGCTATTTATACTCGAAACGAACGAAATCTATCAGGTAAAGCCAAACAGGGCCAAAAACGCGATATTGTGGACACCTCTACTCACTCCTAAACGCGTTTTGGACATATCTGTACCATAGAGCTCACCATTCCCTCTATATGGAATGGTGATGTCCCGATAGACTTTATGAAACTTGTATAGTACTGAAAAGCGATGACGATGGTTGACTAGTCTGAGAAGAAGGGTGGGCTTTGCTAAACAAAGCACTCCTTCTGTACGTCCAGATCTAGCTGACTTTCTGCCAAACAGAAGGGTTGGTTAAACGTGGTAAGTACTAGGTCTAGTAAAGCTTCTGTATCGTAAAGGAACTTCCAAACATATCGTAATGAGTCACACAAGGGGTTCTTGAGGCACACTTGTACTGTAAAGTGGACATGGGGCAGTCTTGTACAGTAACGGAAACTAGAAAGGCAGGGCGATGTCTTTACCATTATTGAGGACCTAGTAGATCTGGATCCAGGGCATATGGTCGACGAGTCACCATGTCAGTCCATGAGTCAACAGCAGTACACATCTCAAAAACTGAATCGAACAAAGAACAGAACAGTCGTGTTTGCCCAGCAAACGCACTTTGGTAGACAGTCAGCGCTCTCTCCTCTAGAGACTCACTGTCCGGTAACAGATAGCCTAAAGCTAAAGGCATCAATTAGCGTGACGAAGCTTGTACAATGTGTAGTATGGAACCATGAATTTTTGGTACAGATAACATACCTGGAGTGCAAGCCAACTCAATAGAAGAGAAAGACTTGGGCCTGGCTCTAGGCTGTTGTTGTCACCATCATTGTCACCATCATTTCTCTATGCTAATACTGTATGTGGCTGAGGCTGTTCTTCTCTCTGAATTATGGCTGTGTACAATAATGTGGTACCATCTATTATGCCAAGTTCTACATGAGCTCGTAATGCCACACCAAGTTTCTCAAGTCTGGAAATTGTAAGTAACATCTGCTTGAGAGCCATGAAGTGACTTGAGTGTCATCAAGGCTCCTTTATAGCTTTGATACGTTTAGATTCAGTGATCAAAGAGCACAGACTGTTCAGAGAGCCAAAAAGAGTAATAGAATAAATGTAATGCATAAGTGAGTGTTGTTGAGGTAGCAATATATGTTCATTAGAAGTGTTTGCAAATTATGTCTAATTTCATCAAGATTGGGCAGAATCGTGCAGTTTGAAATTTGCAACAATATTACAAATTAATTGAAGGTGCTATAACAAAAGTGCTGAAAAATTCACTATAGGCTGCAACTATACTTATTCCACAAAGCTGCTATGGTTGGAAGTCAATAGAGTAAGGCTAGGATGAGTTATCAGACAATGATTTGTTGTCGACCATCAGAAAAATCTAATATTACTTAAATTTGCTTAGGAGAATTTATATTTCTTAAATCTAAATTAAAACAATTAAGGAAACTAAAATATGAACTTTTTCTTAGATTTACTTAACATTTTTAACCTCAAAGTGGTATTAAGGCAATTAAGTCATTAAAACTCACTCACTAACATTAAGAGGCACCTACTGTAAGTAAACGATTAAAAGTGATTTTAAGGCAATCAAGATAGCAAGCAAGAGGCATTTATTAATTAATATTTTGGTAATTCAACGTGCAGTATATGGAGACAAAAATATGCACCTCTATCACCACTGGTGCGATTCATGCCATTACTGTCCTACCTCCCACCTAAACTGGCTTTGCAATATACACACTCCCAGCATTCTGCTTGTCATCAGTGCAGCTGTCACATGCTGCAACATTGCCTTTTATACAAACACCTGGTACTGCCCCAAGTGTCTGCTTAGACTCATCCCAAGCTGCATGTGCTGAGAGACTTCACATTCCAAAGCTGGCGATAATGGAGGTATTAGAGCATGAGGTGGTAGGTACTCACTGGTTTGGGACTCACACAGGGCTAGGAGGAGCAGTGCCTTCTGTATTTTGTCCCATAGGGAGAACAAGGGGAGAGTATCTCCATGATCACCATCAGGGGGTACCATGGATACAAAGACTTTGCCTAGCCACGTGTATAGTGAAGATGACAAAGGGCACAAAGTGCGCTAGTACTGCGAAAAGACAAGCATACCTGGGAAGGAACACGGAGATAGAGGGCCAGAAAGGGTGGTGCATACAAAAGTGACGGAGGTGTTCGAGCCCACAGGGGTCACCTTAAAAGCCCCTAGCTGAGTATAAAAGAGTGCTGCATGGAATAATGTGTAATGCACTAACGTTGTTGATTTTGCTGGGCTGAACACCACAGCGTGACAGAGGTGTGGCAAGCGGAGGGATGTTGTGTGGCCATGTCCCGAGATGTCTCACACACTGTGGAGGTGGCCTGACTAAAGTACAATGTCAGATATTGTAAGTGCATTCCATAGCATACTGCTCACCAAAGAGCAGGTGTCAGAGACCCCGCAGGTAGATTTGCAACTGCCTTTTGTGCACTATATATTGTGGTGTTTCAGAATGTTGCATGGGAAAATGTGATACTGTTCAGTACAGTAGTCGTTTTAGCCATACAATTGGCATAATCAGAATTGACATCACATTCTGAGCAGGCAAGATTGGAGGGGCTGAGGATGTGAGAAGGAGGAGGGAATTGGATGAGACACTTGGGACGCTGCTCAGACTGGATGGACCCTGCAGTCTTTCTTTACATCGGAAGACACAGCGGTTAAATGCCTGGTGTCTTGACCATGAGGGTGTGGTGGGAGACTACAGAGTGCATAAGGAACGAAAACCAGATACCAGATGGAACTTATAGGGGGCTGTGCTGGTATGTTCGACATCATCTCTCAAATGTATCCATCCATTCAGGTGCCATTGTGCTCGGTCTTGGAAGTTTCTCTGCGTGTGATAAAGAGGGGCATTTCGGTGACAGTGAGAAAGGTCAAACTGGCAATTTGGGGTGACAGTTCATAAACATCAGGTCGGAAGGTTAGAGGTATGAATGCACACAGTGGCTGAATCTATGGGGGAACTGGTGGTTGGGGAGAACAAAGAAGTTAGCCATCATATTATCTAGTGATGTTTGTGGCCTTACTGGCATTGGGACGATAAGTGATTGTGGCTCCTGCCCCAATCCCTCTAGGACTAACAGTCGTGCTTGAGCCACTGACTAGGTTGGGGATACAGAAATAGGGAAAGGTCTTGTTTGATTCTATTGAAGTCCAAGAAAGATAATCACCTGATGAGGGAGGGGACTATGATATGAGCGTCAACGAGAGTGACCTGGATGGGAGAGAGCTTGATAGGGATAACTGTATCAAATATGACATCAAGGAAAACGGTGTGGAAGTAGATGAGGAGGTGGTTGTCGAATAAATGGCTCGGATTCCATCGAGCTAAGGTCATCAGAATGATATACTAGAACTCCAAGAACTCGGAGAACGTGGGATATGTGGAGGGGTCAGCGGGAGCCATGGGCTCTCTTTGCCAATTACAGGTGGAGTTGGGGGAGGAGATTTGCAAGATAAGCCGATGTTTAACACTCGTCCCACCAATGCCTTGAATGTTGGAACATGCAACAAAGGAGAGTGGACCAGAGGAGGAAGGGATGAAGATGGCGCAGTAACTCACTCACTCGTCAATTGTGCTCAGTTGGCTTGGCTCCTAAAAAGTATATGTGGAGGCAGTGGGTCGAAAGAAAGAAGTATCAAATGAAATGTCTTGGGGTTTAGGGAATACATATGAATTGCGCCAAAGATAAGCTGCTAGGATTGATGAATTCATACCGTAGATGTAAAATCCACTAAGTTCAAATGTCAACATTATGTGTCACACATCATATATTATGCGTTAGTTGAACTTCAACATAGTGACTTTTCAGTTTGCAACCCCCGCCTCCGTCCTCAAATATTGCTCCCTCTGCTTGCACTCTGTCATGATCCCACACAACTTTGGCCATATTTTTCCCCTTTCCTGCTCTCAGTTTTGTGATGGTCATGGTCATTTGGTTTGATATGCTCTATGCTTCGCTCATACGAGGATTCCAACACATTCCTGAGCACTGATCCAGGCATGAATGGATGGTGGTTCACCTGGCTAAGTATATTATTACACCTTCCAGCAAGTTCTTCTACTCCCACAGATGCAGGTCACACCATGGTACTTTACTATGCCGAAGCCACTGATCTCATTTTGTATGCAGGTGTTGTAGTTTCATCCAAACCACTTGACTTGGACAGGTAACGAGGGTCAAGTAATGGGGATGCTCAGCCATGCTGAAGTAAACTCTTCTCAAGATAACGGCCAGAGGTGATCCTTTGTGGATGCACAACTGTGCATAGGTTTGTAACATAAAATACTCTTCCAATGTGGGTATCTGCTACACAGTGTGCTGGAAGGTACACCCATATCTCAGATTTGGGAGTGTTGTGCTGACATCATCCTTAAGTGGCAAGACGTCGCTCATTCATTCTCTTGCTGGCAAGCTCAGTCTTGACATTTATGTTGTCAGCTTTTTATCAAAGGGATGCATAATTTGGCTCTTTCCCTTATTATCTCGGCGAGTAGAATGAGTGATAATACCTTATCGACATTAATGGGAAACATTCCATCATGGTCAGTTGATTCTCTGAAAGCAAATGAAAGAAAGCTATATGTTTCTCAAACACTCTTCATCTTACTCTTACAGATACATATTACTGTTAGATGACTTGGATGCTGCATTTACCCGTGGAATCAGTCGCGATTCTACATCAACCAGTTCCCCTACAGTGCCCACCAAGGTTGCAGCTGAAGCAAATGATGGCTCGACGCTAAGCTTGAGTGGTCTCCTGAACAGCCTGGATGGAGTCGCAGCAGCAGAAGGCTGGTGAGCCCGTTGTTTCAGTTGTGCCTTGTATTTCATTTACATTGGCCTTTCTGTTATCTTCAACAGGCTTCTTTTTGCCACAACCAATCACATCAAGCATCTTGATCCTGTGTTAAGCAGACCTGGACGAATGGATGTATGGATTAATTTCACCAACGTGACAAAGTGGCAGGTGAAAGGCATCTTCAAATGTTTCCTCCCAACTTGGCCATCTGTGTCATCTTCATCAACGCCATTATCTGATAAAGCTTCATCATCTGTGGATGCTTCAGAAAAGAACCTTCCCAAGTTTAAGCGCAGGGCATTGTTGGCACATAACATGCCAATATCTTCATCAGTTCCCCTGATTCTTGCCTAGTGTGCAAACATTGGCGTTGAACCAGATACAGACCTGACACTACTTACATGGGGCACGCTTGTCTACCACTGCAAGACAGGATTCTGTTTGAATTGTTTTGTGACAAGATGGATTCTCAGCCTGATGCAAGTTGTGAGTGTGCGTGTCTCTTTCCAAGGTGTCTGGGTATGGAGACTGACAAGAATGCTTCAGCCCGCACTGCACTCGCTTTACTTGGGGGGTCTCCTTAGATGGCTGCATCTTTGCCACTGGCCATTTTCCCTCCTCAATGTGACCAGAACAACATAAGCTTACTTTCTGATTGTTCTCGATGGTAATGTGGCAGCCATAACAGGCACCAAGGAAGTCCAAATGTGCATTGCACATTACAATGGTGGGAGGTGAAAATGATTGGCATAATTTAGACTGTATGTATATATGCTACGCAGAGTGATTCAACTCTTGTGCAATATTCAGTTAGTTCAGGAGTGTTTGTATATATTTAATTACCTAGTAATATTATATTATTTTTGATGAAATTTCTAATGTCCTAAATTTCTAATGTCTCTTGAATGTAGCTTAGTGCCTTTTGCTTATTTGTCTTATTTGATTACCTAATTTGGAATTTAAAATATATTATTATCATGATATTTTAACCTTCTGAAAGTTAGTTTTTTAATATACTGAATTTAAGTGTGTTAAGTCATTTTCAAAATGCAACTCTACTAAATTTAAGTAATGGCTGTCTTAATTATATTTTACTCAAATTTACTTAATATACCATTTAAGACAAGTTAAGACAAAATAAGTGGTTTTAGATTTTCCTGATGACTTGAATGTTGGATTGGACTCAGTAAATGCCACTCAGCCCATGAATGAAAATTTTCACCAAGTGTGAACACATTGTGTTGTCACACCAACTGCATTAACTTTGACTTCTCTAGCAATTCTTACTACAACTCTCAGGCCTAGGGAATATTACAGGTTTGCATAATACCGTGGTGTATGGGGTTTATTTACAGGTGTAAGCACTTACCAGCCTGCTCAGGCTTTTTGTTAATGCAGATTTCTTTTTTTCACTCTCTTTTCTATTTTATTATTATTATGTCCCTTTTGTAACGACACGCAATGAGTCGTACACAGTGGCACCATTAACAGTGCCTCGCCCCTCACCTGTTCATCTACCCACAATCCAGATATCAAGCTTCAATGCAGCCAAAAGGTATGTGCCATGCTCCACTGGCCATCCAATCCTACTGACAACCACTCAGATCTACCCATAGTTCATACACCAGGAAGACAACATCACATTGCCTTATCCAACCCAAGCCCTCCACACATGTTACAATTTCACTCAGACCGTAGTCATGTTTCAGGTTCTAGGCTTCTTTTGACTATGGAAGTCAAAAATATGCCCTATGATGTTCAGAAAGGTAGAGTGCGATCAAATAGATTGCAGAGTGGTGATGAACAAGTTTGGAATGTTTCCTCTGAGTGATTGGTGCAAAAGGGTGGTATTGCAAGACAAAGTCAAGCTTAAGGCTCAACTATTCGTATGGCAGTTCTTATATACTGATACAGGATCTTTACTAGGTCAAGCTTGTATAGTTGTTGGAAGACCCATTGGGCGAGTAGATGAATGGGTCATCCAACAGCTGCAAAGTATCGTACTGTCAATTATCGGTCAGGGGAAATCAGTCAGAAGCATCAGTCAGATACAGTCGGGCAAAAGCATCGGTCAGGTACAATTAGGTAGAAGCATCGGTCAGGGGTTCATTAGTCAGCTGCTCGGTCATGGCTTGGCCATGGCTTAATTGCATCATGAGAGGGAAAGGGGGATCATAATGTGAAGTAACCAAGAAAGAGATGAGGCAGTGCGTCCACTGCCCCAGTCATCACAGGACTAATAGAGAAAGGGGAAAGAAACATGTCAACATGCACATCTATACACAGGCAAATGCCATGTCACTGGCACACAAGCCCTCAATGAAGGACCTTTTAAGTTGAAGGTGTGTCTACTGACCCTTTGCATGTATATACATACTGAAAAGGTTTTAGCTGGGTTGCAATGAACCCATAGCAATTGACTACGTGTGCACACAGACAGGCACAGGCAGGACAATGCCATGCACATGCACATAGCAATGACATACACACATGCCTACTGTCATACACACCCAGAATCACCTGGCACGAAAGTTCTTGAATGCTACATTGTCACCCCTCCCTTTTCTTTCCATGACTGACACATAATCTGCTCACAGCTCATAACTTAGACACTAAATCTCCCAGTCCAGCTGCTACATCCTATCACTGTATTCCAGATGTCCACTAGTGTCCCGAACATAGGACCTTCATCAACTTCATGATCTGCTGGCAACAAGGCTAGAGAGGTCTTGAGTCTGTCATGCCGAGTATCCCTACTGTTGCGGGCAGTTATTCCAATGCTCATGCATAGGGTAAGGCCTTTTCTCTGTCTGTGTAATCGATAATTAATGTACAGACATGCTTTAGCCCACATCATGCCCTCTCCTACATCATCACCATGCTGTTTTGAGCAATTTCTCTCACTCCCCAAGGCCACACTCACCACCATGTGCTTACATATGTTAACAGCACAGATTCGTCATCGCACTCACACTATAGATAAAAGCAATTAAGCAAAGTATCGCACGCTGCTGACTCAACACCACAATGCCAGGCACAGCACCTTTGCTCATGTTCGCACCTTCCTTCCCCATGTTGAAATAGACGCTCTAGTACTATATACTAGTTGCCAATGTTACATCACTATGTACATACTACTAAGATGGAATGTGCTCACTATTAAAACAGACACACTAGTGCTGTATACTAGTTGCCAATATCATATTACTATGAGCATGCTATCTAGATAGAACATATTCATAAGGTATATTGCCTTCTGGACTTGTACATAGTTGCTGAGTGCTATTACAGTGCTCCAACATATTTTATTGTTAGAACTTGGTTCTAGTTGCTTTTTACAAGCTTTCGAGATGTTTCAAGATGTTCAGGCAGCTCCCTATTAGCTGTCCATAGCTGCCCATAGCTGCCTATGGCCTGCCTATAGCTGCCTATAGCTGCCTACAGCTGCCTAGCGACACTTAGCATATATGTGTCTCAGCAGCTCACCATGTGTTGATTGCTGACATATTGACCAGTAGCATCTATTATTATGTGTACAATAATAGTTTGTTTAGCTGCCTATTATATCCCTACTAAGCTTCCTTACTTACTGATAGCTTTATTGTCTTTCGCTTATTGGTCTATTTAGCTGTATTAGCTACCAATGATCATTGCTAATTAGGTATACTCACACTGTAAAGTATGCACATCATAAATTTCATGCATAAGAAATGACTGAGTTTAACAAGCAGAATTACTTAATTTATGTGATTTTTAGCTGGCAAAATTACTGAGATTCCACTATAAAATGTGTGAAATTACCATATATTTAAATTATTTTTTCATGTAAAAATCACTCATTCTACACCCTTTTCTCGCATTAAACTACTTATTATTCATGTTTAAAAGAATTTTTTTCATTTTTTTTTCAGCTTACTTTTAAGACTAAAAATGTATTATTTTCATTTTTTTTTGACTCAATTTTAAGACGAGAAACATATTATTTTCATTCTTTTTCAACTTAACTTTAAGACAAGAAACATATTATTTTCATATACTTATAACTGAAATTGTGGACTACTGAGCTACTTAAATTCCTAATTGCGTCGACTAACATTGCTGCCAAAATTTCCAAGTTCACAACGCCTTCAGCCACAAGTTCGGCCCTACGTCCAAGGTATCATCAGCAGCACATAGAATAATCAGGAATCAGAACTCTTGAACTCTGTCAATGAGGTGCTCGTATTCTGACAAGATGATGGGCGGTGATTCACTTCCACTGGTGTTAACCCCGACACCGGCCTCGTCTCTGTCTCTGTCAGCAGCATGCACATGCGCCATGATATCAGCAATGGCCACATGCCACTTGGCTTCAGGTATTCAACAATATTGCACATAACTTGTTTGACCAAAGAAAAGTGGTAGTAGGCCATCAAGCACTAGAAGTGACACAACACAACAAAAAAAAACGGGATAAACGATAAGATTCGATGTTGATAAGCTTATATATATATTATACCAAATGACTTACCACGGCAAGGTCAAAGCACTGCTGTTGTAGCTCGGCAAGAGAGCATACTGCTCGCATCTTGTGTGGTTCGAGCCCTTGCATGCTTACACACATATTGTACACTTCTACCATATGCAGGCTAATATTGATGCCAACGAGCTGGGCAACATACAGCGTGAGCGCACGCGAGACCTGGCCTACATGCATACAAAAATAACAAACACATGACCTTTCTTATCAAAACGCCATGCCAATGCAAAAATGGGTTGGGAAGAACATGTATCAGATCCACAAGCGTAATCCAGCACCAAGGTAGCATCTTTGTCTAGGACAATGAGAGATGGTCCATCGACATCGAAACCGTCGGGGCCCGGTGCACTGTGGGAGGAGAGTCAATAGAGCGCCCTGCAGAGCTGATCTGTGAATTCGGCTGAGAATGGGTTCTGCTTGTCAAAGTCGTGGCCCAGGGCGTCAAAATGGGCTATGTTGGTCGCTTCAAGCTGATTCTGGTTATGGCTATGGCTATGGCTCTGTACTGATGCTAAAGTGGAGCGATCGACGTGGTAGTGGGGCGGGTGGTGAGCATGCTCCGAGTCGAGTAGGAGTTGTAGGTGGTGCTGGTGCTGTACTGTGGCTTGACTTGGGAAACGGTCGTCATGGTCTGGAGCTATTATCTTCTCTAAGTCAATAGAAGAGTTATTAGGTGGACTCACCACAGCCGAGTGAATTGATGAATAATTGTTGCAGTTGACGGTGAGATTGAGGATTGGAGCTTGAGGACAGAAGGAGGATGGAAGAAAAGGGCAATGGCAAAATCAACCAAAAAAAAAACAAGACACTCATGATCATGTTCCCACAGCTGTTATGCAAATCGATGCAAATCGACCAAGTCGAGTGTCAAATGACTTGACTCCAAGGTCTGCTTTTCCTATGATTAATACCAGCACCGAAACTATTCCCTCGACACCATCACGGGTTCCTGCTTGCCACTTGATGTCTTCACTTATGGGTGTTGAGTCATCTGACTCGAGAGATGGCGGCACCGTATTAGGCTCACTATCACCGCTGCCCTCTCACTCACCACACCTTCCCCGACAGTCACCTTCGTCAATTCCAAGCCCCACGCAGCCTTGTTGTGATTCTTTTATATAAAAGTTCTGTGCACTCTGCACAAACTGGACACCCACACAGTCTAAGTTCGTCTTAGCACACTTTGAGTGTTCTCTCGCTGAATTATTTTCTCAGATCACCATGTCAGTTCCAAAGCCAAGAAAGAACCCCCTTCATATATGTAGTTGTGGGTGCGATAGTAAAGTTATTCGATGGACGAGCGGCGTCAAACTTCCTTCCCACGTCATAGCACAGCTTGCATCCTCTCCATCTCCCAAGCAGTGTCGTATCGCCAATTTTCAGGTGGACCAGGAGTCTCTCATTGTCAGATCCGGCAAGCAAAAGCAGTCTCGCACAGACATCAGTTCCTCGATCAAAGCAATGACAAGGATTCTGAAGATGCTCTCAAAGGAAATGCAGTTGAGGCTGCCAACTTTGTTGATCACAAAACTAATGACTCCTGAGATGGTAAGGATGTTACCATGGAAGGTAATGTGGATCTGCGTGAGGGCATCATTTCAGATTGGGATCTCTTGGCCGAAGGATTCAATGTAGAGGCTGAGGAACTTGGTAAGTTTTTTTTTAGCATTCTTTATTACAAACTCGTGACTCACTGGATTTTTTGTGCTCAGGTGAGTTCTCTATCTCAGACCGTGATCTGGATACCCTGTGTCCGATCGGGATGAATCTTGCCAAGACACGATCCCATGTTCGGGCTCTCACCCACTTCAAACCCATGAAATTTGCATGCTGCATCAATTCGTGCATATGCTATACTGGTCCGTGCACCAACCTTGATGAATGCCTGAACTGCAAAATATCGTGTCTGAGTGAGTCTGGTTGAGCAAGGCGAATCTTCTCAAAGGGAGGGTCTGCAATTCTCCGAAGTTGGTAAGTCAGCCCTCCACAATGAAAAAGGGCACAATTAATATCTCTTCTCAGTTGTTATCTACGAGTCTCCTCCCACTCGTCTACATACGCAATGCACAACCTCCAGCCAGTCAATCTCCCGCTCCACTCACCTTCACTTTCATCCAATCTAACGCCCATGCACTTTCGAAGCGTCTACTCCCACCTCCCAATGTCGTTTCACCACCATCATCTACACCCAGTTCTGCTCAGTTGTCACCATTGCGGGAACCTCTTTCTCCACTGCACCGGCGTAGATGAACCAATTTCCAGGACATTTTGACGCCAACTCATTCATCTATCCACATGGCTGCTCGAGCTCGCGAAGGGTATTTCTGCAAAGGGATCCTCCTTGGACAAACTACATTACTCACGGGGAAGGTAGTAGCTCTGCGCATTGCAGTTCATCTGGTCGGGAGAGCGGTGAGTTTTCTTTTTCTTTTCTTGGAGCGTCATTGGCTCACTGCATGGTGTAGCAGCAGTTCACTTTCACGGGTCATCAGGACCTGCCTACTTGAGGATGGTAGCGGTGGCTGGACAGGGAGGGCATCATCACCATTGAGCAATAACAGCAACGACGACGACAGGATATTCATTTTATACACCACTCAGATTTCTTTACTTACTAGGGCTACTGAATTTATGATGTGTGATTTTAATTTAAAAAATGTCATGATTTTTCAGCATGTTTTCGTAGAGAAAATATACATGATTAATTCTTACATAAATTATGTTAAAGTAAGTAATCATTAATCTAAATTACGGAAATTCAGTAAGTTTAGAGTTTATAGTGTCATCACATATATAAGTACTGTATTTTATACTCCTTGGCACCCCAGTTCTTACTGACTGGTTTGTGCTTAAACAAGTATCTACCTATCTAATACACAGTACTTACTAACTGGTCTGTGCCTAGCTGCCAACCAGTTGTCATCACCCAACTGCCAATACACTCTTTTGCCCTTGCTGCTTCAACATCCTAAAATGCCAGTATTATAGTAAAATAGACCATTTAGACAGTATTTAAATCTAATATAATTATGGAAATTTTACACTCTTGTGACTCTTGTGACTCTTGTTATCCTGTAGACTTGTTAGCTTGTAGCTTGTGAGTGTTTATTGAGTAAAAAAAACATAAACTTGTAGATTTTTAGACATAGCCTGTTTCACTTGCCAATTTGTGGCTTGTGGACACCTGTATAGGCTTGTACAAGCCTATACAAGAAATCTGTAGCTTTACTGATGCAAAGTTAAGCTTAAGGCTCAACTATTCATATGGTAGTCCTTATATACTAGTACAGGATCGAAGATAAGACATGTAACTGTTGGAAAATTCATTAGATGAAAGGGTTATCCAACAGTTCCATCAGTAAATTCTGAGAAATGTTATAGAGCTGTAGTAAGCCATAGCAAGCCATAGACACTATAGTTACTGTAGTGTCATTGTGTTATAGACTCAGGCTGATAGAGGTGGTAAACTTTATAGAAAATTATAAATGTTATAGTTATAAAAATGTCCTATGTGCCATAGACTGGTAGAGGTGATAGACTTCATAGAGAATCATAGATGCTATAGTTACTAAAGTCCCCTATATGTCATAGACTTGTAGAGGCTGTAGATTTCATAGAGGGTCATAGAACTAGTATTATATTACAAAAAAGGTCATATTATATAGATCAATAACTTGTAAATGGCTACACTTATCAAAATAGTGTCTTAAGTAATCTTTTAGCCATTAGTACATTTTATTTGTATAAATATTTTCATAATTTTACCTAATTTATTTAAGCAGTTATTATACTTTCTTTTCTTAGCTGAGTGTAAACCAAAGTAGCTATTAAAATATAATTAAATACCTTAATATATGTTTGCCTAGTTGGTGTGGTCAAAAGCACTGCCGGAGATTTGACTGGGCAGGCTATTGGTTTGAATCACCAAGTTGGTAAAATTTCCTAAGTTAAAATTTCTCAAAATTAAGTAGATAAGATGGATAATAGATTAAAATAAGCTAAGAATAATAAATAAGATAGTAAATAATAAATAATTTGATAAAAATTAGATTAGATAATAGATTAGATAAGATAAGATAATAAATAATAGTAATAAAAATAAAAATAAGAATTTTTTTTTATTATAACTAATAGTCTACATAGAATTACCATAGTACATGTCAATTATAATAGCACTATATAGAACATAAACATATCTATGGGCTCTATAGGCTCTATGGACCTTTTATAGTATTATATAAAACTATGTAGATAACTCAGAATTTACTAATGCTCCAATGTATTATACAGGGAAACATAGTCAGAGACATTGGTCAGATACAGTCAGGCATCAGTCAGGGGAACTTGGGCAAAAGCATCAGTTAGAGATTTATCAGTCAGCTGTTCAATCTTAGCTTAGCCATGGCTCAATTGTGTCATGAGAGGAAAAGAGGGATCATAAAGCAGAGTAACCAAAAAAGAGATGAGGCAGTGTGTCCACTGCTCCAGTCATTATAGAACTAGAAGAAAAAGGGGAAAAGAGAAAGAAACATGTCAGAAAGTGTCTGAAAAGCAAAGATAATGACATTACAGTAGTATTAAACACCAGTGTATTGTTTTATAATAGATGTAATTCTTATAACTGTCACGATCTCATCGTGACCAAACTATTTTCATACTGGTTCCCTTTCCTTATCTCATCACATCTACATATTCTACATGAACTTTCAATTGATCGCCTTGCTACTACCTTGTGTACTTGTATGACTCATAAACCCTTTGCCCCGATCGATTACCCTAGGACTCAGAGTTCGACTTCACTATAAAAGACTATCTATATCTTGTAAACGAGCCCTAAGCTTGTTCTCCTGTATCTCTTGAAAATATACAACTTGCTTTACCAGAAGGAATCCTGTTTAACTTGAGAGATTCTCGACGAACTGTTGGATCTACTACTCAGCATCAGTAAATCCTGGGTCATCTACATAGTTCTATATAGTACTATGATAGGTCCATAGAGCCCATAGAGCCCATAGACACGTCTATGTTCTATGTAGCACTATGATAGTTGACATGTACTATGGTAGTTCTATGTAGACTATTAGTCATGACAAAAAAAAATTCTTATTCTTATTTCTATTACTATTATTTATTATCTTATCTTATCTATTATCTAATCTAATTTTTATCGAATTATTTATTATTTACTATCTTATTTATTATTTTTATCTTATCTTAATCTATTATCCATCTTATCTACTTAACTTTGAGAAATTTTACCAACTTGGTGATTTGAACCAACAGCCTGCCCAGTCAAATGCCCGGCAGTGCTTTTGACCATTACACCAACTGGGCAAACATATATTAAGGTGCTTAATTATATTTTAATAGCTATTCTGATTTGCACTCAGCTAAGAAAAGAAAACACAATAACTGCTTAAATAAATTAGGTAAAATCACGAAAATATTTATACAAATAGAATGTACTAATGGCTAAAAGATTACTTAAGACACTATTTTAATAAGTGTAGCCATTCACAAGTTATTGATCTATATAATATGACCTTTTTCGTAATGTAATACTAGTTCTATGACCCTCTATGAAATCTACAGCCTCTACAAGTCTATGACATATAGGGCACTTTAGTAATTATAGCATCTATAATTCTCTATGAAGTCTATCATCTCTATCAGTCTATGGCACATAGGACACTTTAGTAACTATAACATCTATAATCTTCTATGAAATCTACCATCTTTATCAGTCTATGGCACAATAACACTACAGTAACTATAGTGTCTATGGCTTGCTATGGCTTACTATAGCTCTATGACATTTCCCAGGGTTTACTGATGAGTCAAAACATTCGTATCACTTCATCTCTCATTGCCGATCTAGTCTGCATGTAAACAACTAGCTAGACTCTTAAAACAAACAATCAGATGACACTGCAACCCGACAGTAACAATAACTGTTGGAAAGTCCTGTAAACCCCACAATTTGTGCAATATAAATAACATATTATATGCAGCCTGATGGCTAACAACAAGCTCATAAGCCTTTATATGTGGCCCCTGTTTTCAAATCTGCCTTATGAGGCATTACAGCCGTTTGCATAAAAGTGTGAAAACACATTTTTGCATTTTGTTTGTTTTAGACAAATAGTGTGACTAGAATCACAAACGGTTACCATACCCAGTGAATCTAGCAAACTTTGTACACCCACAACTAATAAAACAAAAAATGACAATTCTGGAATTTAAACCCAGGTCCCCCTACTACCACCAGATATGTTCCAGGTACCCTAACTACTGAGCTACTCTGCTGATACACTAGGTATCTGTCTAAGCATGGGAAAGCAGCAAAGCGGCAAAGCGGCGCCAGATCAGGCCAATGGATTGGCCATAGTGGTCAGACTGACAGGCAGAAGCATCCAGCACTCCAGAGCAACAGGAAGATCAATAGAAGACAACCTAGGGACATGGCCAATCATCCCATCACTGAAGTACAACTCAAGCCTACCCTAAAGCGGCGAAGTGTGGCGGCGTCAGGCCAATCCAGCGGCCCCCAGTGACTGGACTAACTTCCCAAATTGCAGAAGGAACAGGCCCAGCATTGGCCATACATGGGAGATACACTACAGAGGTCATATCGGCAGAATAGGGTGTTTTCCGGCAAAGTTGGAGTCAGGGCAGCATCAGAGCGGCGTCAGGGTGGCGTTAGGGCATGACCAGGGTAGCTACTAAGTGGCGCCAGAGCACCAGAGAGGCGCCGAAGCGCTGGGACTTGTGTAAAAGGTATTTAAGAGTGCCCTTGTGTAGATACAGCACAAGACAACTAGCAGATGATTTCCCCTTTCCTTTCCTTTCCCTCTGTTCAGAGCTTTCCTTAGGAGGTCTCCCCTTGCATTGGAGAGCCTCACCACTCAGCCAGCAAAAGTTCCAAACACTCCCCACTCATCTCTTCCATTTCCCCCTTGCCGTGCGTCACCCAGCAGTAAAAAGCTTCGGCATCACTCAGGAGTCATCAGAGAAGTTCCCCAAGGCCAAGGCCATTGTCAGAGGATCCCACCGGACCATACTAGGCAGCACTAGAGTGCAGGAGCAAGTAGAGGAGTTTTGGTATATTGACCTCTGTCCCACAGCAACTCTACAGCGAGTTCCTACGCATATAGGACATTGTAGGCACATCACTGCATTGGGTCCACCCGACTTATATTGCCCTTTACATCCTGACATCTTGACCAGGGCTATCCACGTGCATGAACTTGCAGTTTGCATAACCCTAAGCCATGTGATAGATTACACATCCGGCACACCCCAAATCAGCTTGTCACACTATTTGTCCAAAACAAACAAAACGCAAAAACATGTTTTCACACTTTTATGCAAACAGCTGTATATACAGCCTCTTATTTCCAGGGGTTCCTCATAAGGCCTTATGACACTTAGAAACCATTATACATTTCAGCTGGCCTGGAAAATGCCCAAAAGTTTTTGACCAATTTGCTGATATTGCCTGAATGAGCAATCATCACTTGCTATCAGAGAATAGCAATCAAGAGTGATGTGATCATTAAGTGATCCTGGCCATCCAAATAAAGAAGTCCAGTAAGAGGCAGTCCAGTAATATGCATATAGTACAAATCAGGTAATAACTAAGGTACATGAGCAGCTAGAGACTTAGACATAAAATGAGAGTGTAACAAAACAATTGTCATCCTGGCATTTTCTTC